>JAUMHA010351015.1:0-14083 GCA_032359765.1 Saxidomus gigantea | reverse complement strand
ACCCGCGCTTTAGGTAAGGTTCAGCGCAAAACACGTAGGTCAAAAGTTGTTTTTCGGGGAGTTAACCTATAGCCCCAGGCCTTCAGCGCTGACAGCGCTTTGATTATAGATATGTTAGATCTGATCATAATTGTTCTTCATGATTCTGTTTTCTTTCACACGGTCGCCACCAGAAGTTAAGTAAAGACAATGAAGGTAACGCCTGAGTTACATTGTAGCTGAAATTCCATTCGGACGCCAAAATCTTCAAAGCATGATGTCTTTCTTATCATGTATACATTCAGCAAGTTATCCTATACATTTTAGAAAGGCCTTTACACCGTGTTCATTGGTAGATGAAATTAAATTTATTGTCTTAGTTCCTCTTGTTATCACAAGCAACATCTTTATTTCATGTTTAGAAATTGAATAGCTTAAATGCTTAAACACCTTCTGGGTGATAACTGATCTTAGAATACTTAAAATATATAAAATTTGCAGAGAAAATAAATGTTTTATAAATGATTGGATGCGTGAGGCAAACAAAGTAATGTCGCACATTATCAGTTTTTCTGGGTCTCGCCTGTTTAAATGAAATATATCTTGAAGTCATAGGGGTTTAAAGTGACATGCTCTTAAAGGTATTCACAATACTATATGTCAAGCGATTGGTAGAGGAAAAGCCGTCCCATGTAGTGGGTCATATGAAAGCTTGCTTAGTAACCACCTATAATGCATTTTGTTTTAAGATTTTGAGTACATGGGTTGTTATGAAGACAGAAGCAATCGAACTCTTGGTGGAGCTTATGTCGAGAGTCAAGAATCAATGACTACCGAGTATTGCTTAAACGTTTGCTTTAACCGAAATAATAATGAGTATGCTCTTACGGAGGTATGCGATGAATTTACATGTAGGTACTTGTTGCTCAAGTTAAGTAATCCAATGGCTCCGTGGTATCTACTCCTCTATACAAGTTATGGCGCATTACGGAAGTAAGGTACTGTTGCCATAGCAGTGTGTATGGCTAACTTTTTTCTGATTGTTATGTTGATACCAGGATCGCTTGACAATGTACAAAATGTCTAATGCTAATCATGGATAAATATATAGTAAGGTACATGAAAAATGTTAAACGATATGCCGGAATAAGTAAATTATAAGAAAAATGAAAATAATGACACTATAATTATGAGTTTTCTATTTGTATTTGCCAACCGGTTTCACCATATCATCAGGGCAACATGAATTACCTAAAGTAAAGTACATATAGATAATTATATAGAACCAAAAGCCAAACAAGCAGCTGGTTTACCATTGTGTATTCTATTTGTTTCATGGCTCCTCGGATGACATGGCACGATAAAAAATGTCACAACCTTCATAGATAACTTTCTATTATCAATTGCGAATTTGAATACGAATTGCTTTGAATACGAATTGCTTTGAGGTTATTTAAAACGATCCAAGATTTAGGGTAAATTGATAATTTACCTATTGCACAAATCTATACACTTATTTATATTCATATTGTCAGAATGGTAAACAGTGTTTCTGTGGAAACGTACCACGTTTTTACGAAGACGTAGATGAACCAGAATGCAACAAACCATGTACCGGAGACCGCAGTGAAATTTGTGGCGGGAAATGGAGAGCATCCTTGTACAAGCGAATTGACATCTAGTGTACGAGTTTTGCTTGAAATGTAATGCTTGATGAGCTTCAAACTTGCTCTTGACATATTAAACAGTCAAACAATACAGAGAGTGACATATTAGCCTTTTATCAAAGGGTCAGTAATTATAATTTTGTATAATTATATGTTTCAATGTAAATGGCACTTTCGTAAAATGTTTGAAAAGTATTGTTGAATTGAAGAAATTTGAGTTTGTTCAAAAATTCAAACACAACTCGGGTCTTCTGAAAAGCAGATATTTACCATAATGCCACACGATTATGGGTGTTTATCGACAAGAAGGTTAGGCGTTAAAAAAAGAAGTAAAAGAAGTAGGACATACTTAGGTAAAGATACAGTTAAATCAGAGAGACTGTTAGAAAGATGTGTCCAAATTTAAGTACCTAGTTAACTAAAATATAGCTACCTTCACTGTGCGTATATTTCCTAAATCTAAGGACATCGTGCACAAAACTTTCTTGTTTTCGGAATACGGCAGACATGGTTTTGAACTGTTGATAATGATAAGTTTTCCAGTGTTCTACAACTATAATGTAGTGTCAACTACAATGTGTAAAAGCAATTTTATCATCTTCAAACGTAAGCAAAGGAAGCTTACAATTTATCGCTATACTATTAATTCACAAGTTTGATATGTTATATATGCTTACACGTTGAATTTTATAAAAAAATCTCAGTTAAAAGTCCTACAAGAGGATTTATCAGTCGAAAATCTTGAATGGGGCATTTCTTTCGAATTGTTTATAGAATTTTAAGCTCGTTTCAACAGTATGTCAGTACAGTTTACCTAACAATCGTTCCTTTAATGTAAAATATTTCCCTATACTATTGAACAGTTTCACAACTGTTACGGAAATAAACAAACAGGGAAGACACAGCGGGGATATGTGAGTGATACCGCAACAAGAGTTCAGTAAAATATGCATGAAATCGATTATTTCAAACACATCCAATTTCAAAGAAAAAATAACTTATTAATGGGATAATTCTTATGAAGTTCTTTCAATATCATATTTGTCTTCCTTTTTATGGAATCCATTGTCATGCAGAATGTTTTCCATTTTTTTCAAGTTAGAATTGCAGATTTTTACTCTGAACAGGCATGTGAAATCGGTTGAGTAAAAGTAATGAAGAAACAAACCATTCAAGTTGTATGTTCATACAAGAACTCCTTTTGTCGAATTATTGCGAATTTATACACAATACAAATGTACTTTAATTTATCAGTCAAAAAATGGTTCAAGCTTCACAGAGTCATATCGTTTCCATTTATCGATCTATTTTGTTTTTTATTTTTTAAATTAGCCAATTTAACAAACTCGTGATCAAAAGAGTATGTCAAACTTTTTATTTCCAGAAAGGCTGTATAATTTTGAATCGAATAATATTTAGAAAGTGATGATTCCGATGTCCTTGAGAAAAAAAAAGATTACTTACCTAATACAATTTCTTAATCAAATGTAATGTTTGAACGAGACTAACAGCTTCAAATACTAGTAAAGAAACATAATTACGGCGAATTAGATATCATCTCGGGTCCATAGCTACATTTTATGACATGTGTTTGTATTCGTTGAATCATAAATTAGATGAAATATTCAAATAAGGGTTCATTGTTTAGTAGATGGATTTATTGAATTTGAAATAAATATTAAAGGTTCCCAGCGTGATTTATGTAAACCCGCACATGCAGCATAGAACATGTATATACATTGTAACAGTTGTAAATTGCATCGGTATTTTCTGCTGTTGGCGGATATCTAATGCGCTTAGTAAATTAGTTTACTGCAAATATAACCACAAAGCTAAATATAGGTCATACACGCTTAAGTCACCATTTTGATTATGATTCAAAAACGGTAAAGTGACCACATTTAATTATAAGCCATACACGAAAGAGGTGTCATCATATTTGACTATAGGTTACGTTTGTGGTCTGACCGTCGGGCCATGTTTTAGCCAAGTATAATTATAGGCTGTTCCATTTTTCTTCTATGTTCACTGATCAAAAGGGCCGACGTGATGACCTGGTAATGCAATTATTTAGCGCACGTGCTTTAACTTTTACCCAGATTAATTTAAAACAATAGAATTGCACATCTTCCAAATCGGACAACGCAGTTATTTGCTGAATAAAATGGTCGGTGAAAATTAACTGACTGAACAGCGAGCCACGGACTTGGCTTTGGTCGCAAAGGCAGTTTTTTCGCCGCCAGCAGAATACGCTACAGTACTGTTATCGATCACTTTCTCTAAGGTTGCAAAAGATCTAATAAGTAATTGTTTTTAAGGTTGTATAAAAAGAAAGAGATAAGTAAAATATTTTGTTTTAATACGTCTCTGTCTCAAATGGGATAACAAATCAGCAGTTGGCTGATCTGTAATTCAGTTTATTTAAGAATTGTTATGTGCATGGCGCGAATAGCAGAACAATATAATGTTTAATATCTCCGTATAAAATTTTGCACTCTCCGCTCCTTAAACAGCAGCTCTCTCGGTGCATTGATACGTTCAATATATGAAGAGAAAATCTAATGCAGTCATTTTTTCAAAAGTTTTTATATACATTGTAAAAGATACTTACGGACACTAAATAGCTGTTACTCTTTATACCTGACAACATAAAGGATTTATGTATCCTGGAATATTACACAGAATTACATAAAATAACAATATTGAATTACGTAAGATAACATCATGGAATTACAGACAATAACAATACTGAATTACAGAAAATGACAATATTGAATTACAAAAATGAACAACATTGAATTAAGAACACAACAACTGATTACAGAAAACAGCAACATTGGCTTACAGAAAACAACAGCATTAACATGGAATCGAAAGTATTTTACATAAGACATTCAAATAAACTCGCGCAGAATGCTCTTTGGTCCAAACACGGAACAACCAAACAAACTTCAAGCATGACCAGTACCGGCACATTGTTCCCTTAAATAACCTTTTTGCTCTTCCTTATACAAGACTCAAAGCAGATGTGTCGATTTGGGTAATAACATACAACTTATGAACGGACGTGTTAACAATTCGAACGAATGACAAATAAGCATCTGCGTAGTACATGAATTTCCGTTTTTGACGACAACAATAACATCAACAAATAGTGTCTTTCTCTGCAATTTCTATCTAACTTGGAAACCACCCGAGAAACGAGAATTATATCCCCTGATGGAATTCTTAATGACAGTATGAAATCATAAAATATTTGTCAATTTGCTAACACTTACTTATTAACAAACGTAACTACAGTCGTTTCAGTGCTTGTATGCACAGCGTAATGAATGTTTAATGACCGAAAAGGCAATATAGTTAGGTATGAAAAGAAGTCAGCAGTCGCCATACACAAACTATTCAAATAAAGCTTTGCGGGAATTAATTTGAAGTGGATATATTGATAGGCGAAATGCAATGCAGTATTTGTTTTATGCATTTTAAATGCACGGATTTCCGGTATAGGTGTGGTTTGGTGGTAATGTAAATTAATATTCCAGTTGTTTCATTTCATGAATTCATAAAAACTGACGTAGGCTGCTGTAGCAAAATAAAAAATCACGCCATTCGATTTTCAATTTATCGCTGACTAGCCTAGAAATTTCGTGCCAATTATGCAAAAATATTCAATTTATCGCTGACTAGCCTAGAAATTTCGTGCCAATTATGCAAAAATATTCAAGATACGAATATACAAAAACAGTTTACATATAACGGCAAGGCTAGAAGCGTTTACGAACTCAGAATGACTTGCCAGCATTGCGCGCAATATATCACAGTGATTTCATTTTTACAGAATCCAATTGTGATGAATGTCGTCGTGTTGATTATTTCTGACAATGTTCAATACACTGTCTCATACCTATACATGTACCAGTTTTGATTAAAAATGCACAGTGTCCCGCTTTATCATTAATCCCGCAAAATCACAGGTTCATATTGTAAGCAATCCGCGTATCATTACAGCAGACAATCCAGAATGTCCAAAGCTCAAGTTAAATGACCAAACACTACAATACTGCAAGATAGCTAAATTCATGGATATGTATTTTGATCAGACTCTTTCTTGGAAAACTCTTATAAAACAAGTAGCGCGATGTAAAGAAGACCTTAACGTTCTCAAAATAATACAGGGTAAAAAATGGGGCACAGACAAAACTTGCCTAGGTTAAAATTAAGATATACATCTACCGTCATACATGTATGATTAACTCAACAGTTGGACATTATATTGGATATAGTTGGAAAAATTATTAAGGCAGACGACAAAAATAAATACATTGCAATAGCTAATAGGTTCATTGATTCGAACTACACACTCAGGCAATTTTCATAGACAACCTACTAAAGCTAGGACCAATATGAATTAACAAAACGATATTTATGGATCCTTCCAGCCGTATAGCGATCTTCTTAGGACAAAACTGACTTGGTATCGCAGTCATGTTAGACTTTCAAATTTTCAAACTTAGACACAAGTATGCTTGGGAGCCATAATGGAGTCTAGGCAATTTTACCAGGGAGAAATCCCACGGTCGCCCGGGACTATAAACATTAAAATAACATTATATCTGGTTTTAAATGCAGAAGCTGGGGAAAGGGGAGAGAGAAACTTGTTTAAATGTAGCTTTGATTATTTTATTTCTATATGATAAGGCAGTGTCACTATTGCCACTTACCGTGTAACGGATATGACCTACATTTCAACAAAAGTATCGGTACAGCAGCGATCTTTATTTATTCTTTATTTGTTTACAAATTCGCTTCTTTTCAATATGTGAAGTAGTGGAAAACTGATTTTTCATATTTTCATCAGCTGATAAGTGATACCCGATTATCTTGGTTTATGTTAGATCTGATTTTTCAATATATATTTGGCATATGAAATGATCCTTTTAAAGAGTAGTACATTAATAGTTATCGAGTCCACACTAATCTTATCATGAAAACATGATTATAATTCATATTGATCTACTTGAGTTCGATTGTTTTCCTTTTTCAGTTGTTCTCCTTTCTTATATAAAACATTTGCGAGATATCACTCATTATCAAACTTAAGTTTTAAAGGAAAAGAACCAGAAACTTTCAAAGAAAGAGAACATAATCAAGCAGGTGGACCGAGGTGTGTTTTTATTTTCCTTATGAATATTACATGTAGTTTATGTAAACGAAAATCTTAGCAAAGATCCAGAAAGAGTTTTTGGATTATATTCATGTACATATTAGAAGTGGTTTAAGAGAGTTGGCGCGGACGCGAAAAACCAATTACCCATAAGTGTGCCCACTGCCTTTGCCGATGGGTTAAGAACATGTATTGGTGAGCGTTACTTTCATGAAACCCTTCAAGGAGTTTAGAAGATATGGAGCGGACAAAAATACCCAATGACTACTTATTGTGTCCTTTACCCGACTAGGTCTAAACACGGACTCTGAACGTCGTTGATAATTATCAACATTAACTTTGGTCTTACTTTCGTTGAAAATCCTGGAAAGTGTAAGGGATGTATATAGTGGGCATAGAATGTTACGGACGGACCGACGGAGAAATATCATTCATGCATCCCGCTGGGAAAAGATGTCTCTCTTGAAGAAAACATTGATGAACCCCTCTGCCATTTCAGATTTTCAACGAAAGCGTCGGAAAATTTGCTATCTGGTTGGGCATCTCTAACAGCAGGATTGTATTAGAATAGACAGAATTGTTTAAATTTGATGTATGTTACGATGTGTTTATATGGTTGTTTAAGACATGCTGGCAAAGGGGCTAGGCCCACGATTTGGTAAACTAGGGTCTGGATAATTTTTCATTTTTTTTTATCTCTTTTTTTTCATTAGTTTTTTAAGTTCAGAATTCAACCATGGAAGATGTTCTTTTAACAGAAACAATATGGCTGAGTATATGCCTTGAAGCCAGTTCATTTAAGTTTTGCTTAAAACAATTTTGAAATTCTTGAACGCTCATTCTTTGTAACTGGTTTAGAATAGCAATGTTCACTAGGCCTTTCATAATTTCTGTCCAATTTGATTTATCAGACAATAAAGTTTTGTGTTAATATTTTGGATTTAGTCTAGCTGAGGATAGAAGGTCAACAAAAGGAATGCAATTACAACTGAAACCAAGAATGACTTTTACTGTTTCCGCTAAAGACGAATTTGACAAAAGAATAATATCAAGCAATTTGTCTAGCTAAAAGTCTGTGATTCTAGTAGGTTCGTTAACCATTCGAAACAATAAGAGTCAATAAAATCTGAAAAGTTGTTACATTCTTCTGGTCAGGGGTACCTGTGTTTAATGTTTTTGATTCCCAATTTATATAGCCTAAATTGAGGCCCACTTCTATGACAGTTGTAGTATTTAGTTGTTCAGTAAGGCAAATTGTACATTTCATTTTATCTATGCATTTTAACCCCTTGTCAGACCTGTACGCACTTCAAACAAGTTTTTGCCTTTCTGTTTAATATTTACCCGTATTATTTCAGAATCAGATTTTAATTTAGACGGTGAAGAACGTGTTGGTACTCTTAAGTCAAATATTGAGACATTGAAACAAGTTACTTTCACACTGTCTCAAAATCACAAACCATTTCATCTTTGTGATTCGACAAGGGCTTTTACTGCTAAAGAACTGTTGTATAAGAATTCTAAATTTGTGATACATTTAGTTGAGATGGAGCAGTCTAAATAGGTCATTTTGTCGGTCTTGAATAAGATTTCCAAAACTGTTCGTTCATGTATATCTTTATAAAGGTTATGAAACATTTCTTTTGATTTCCTTGAACTTTGTTAATCTCTAACTTCTTCCTTTAACAAATATGATCTGAAAAAGAAACTAAGGTTTTATTTAACATAACTCGAAATAAAAGGAAAACGTACAGCGTTATCTATGTTTATTGAACATAATATAGTAACGTTTGGGTAGTAACAAACTGCGAGATAACAAACAATCATAATATATACTATTAAAAGGTAAATAAATGTTGGCATGTTTAGGCCCCTCGATGGTGTATTGATTCCTACACCGAAAGTCGACCAGGCACTACAGGCAAACTCCCATTAACAGAGACCCAGATTTTGATTAAAATGAAGGCAAATTGAAGCAACACGCAATACAACACAAGTCAACAACGGACATGAGTGTCGGCATCAAGCACACAGACTCCATCCGAATGCATGACCATAGGCCGAAGCTTACAACGGGTTCTGCCAACTGCAATAGCCCTACAAAAAAATTCATCGAGCCAATAAGTAATTGCATTTTCTTTGTTTTTTCATGTACTAACATTTCTTCTATTTTGCAAATAACCTCCTCGATTTTAGAAATAGGGATTCGAACAGACATTTGGCTCGAATAAAGCTCTAGACCCAAGAACACGATTACCTCTTCCGGGCCTTCAGTTGTTTCCTCTGATAATGGCACACCTAATTCTGACATTGTGCCTTTAAATATACTTAGGGAATGAACACACGACTCTGTCGTTTTCGCACCTTCCAAAACATCGTCTAAATAATGTACATTTTTTGTGTACAATGTATCAATTTGTCTGACTTACGATTTAATTTCACGCAAAATTCTAGAAATCTAGCGAATCTTTCGAACGTAATGCGACTTATAGATGCACCAAGAGGAAGTGCCTTATCGAAATAGAATCTGTCGTTAAAACAGAATCCTTACGATTCAGAATCTGATCATTGTATTCGTAGTAAACGATATGCACTTTTCATATCAGACTTAAACAGATTGCAACCTTGACCTAAATGTTGGACTAATTTAACCGCTTCATCGAAACTTGTGTACACGACTGTGCACAAGACCGGGTCAATAAAATCATGTATTGACTCGCCCTCGGGATAAGATTAATGGTGAATCATACGAAATTCTCCAGGGGTTTTCTTTGGAACAAGGCCTATTGGTGAAACAATTAAGTTCGGGAACGGGCAGGCCACCTCCCTTTCTGTAATTATTTGTCAATTTGAAACATAATTATATCAGGATTCAACGCTGTAGAGCGTAAATCTTTCGAATCCCGTGGTCACCCTGGTCCACTATACTGAATGGGAAAACACTGTGTAAAACCCGGAATTAAAAAGTGCGCTTCATCATTATGTTAAGGGCATGAGTAACGTTTTAAAGCTTCTACCTGGACTAGTGATTTTGCTATATTGACAATATCAAAATTATAAGGCTCTTCAGTTGTAACCTCGCTTGAGCTACTGTCTTTAAAACTTAGCCCGCCCCTTGACCTCTGAAAAGTCTACGATCTCCCCTGCCTCGAAAATTACTAGGATGTCTTGAAATTCGAGAATTACGGACAAACTCTGCTGATTGCAATAAACTTCAAGGTGCGGGGCTGAACAGGTACTATACACATCGTTGAATTTGCAGTTCTGCCAGGCACAGTTACGGTTATTGTAGTTGTAACACGTGTATCTACTCGTGCTTAATTGGGAAACTTTCTGCGTGTCCTTAACTTGCATACATCGCCACCACAGGTCGTTATTGATTTGCGACCAGGATGCGGGCGATATGGCCCGACGTAAGCGGAACTGCTCGTCATATGTGCGCCATACCAGGCCTCCCTGACGCATAGCGCATTCCCTAACATTATACAAGTAGTGGAGCATTTCATGGACTCTATCACTGTGCGATAATAGATAAATTGAAGAATATATAATGAACGCGTTTGTCCATTGTTCTATACTTGTTATTTTGTCTTTGTACTCCTTCTCGGCGGTCTTAATGTGACCGTCGGCTGTCAATTTAAAAACGCCCCCTTTGCAAAAATTACACAGCTCTACTGCCCCTTTGAGTAACAAGCCTAAATTTATATATTCACCCATGCCAATCTGTTCCTCTAGAGATGAAGGGACATGTGCTGCCAAATAACCACAAGCAAAACGGACTGAAGGCGCAGTTCAGAGAATACTGACCGGTTAGCTTCGAAATTTGTGTTATTACACCCACCGGCATCACCCTTGAGCCCACGTGTCTCTCCGCACATGCAGCGTTGTCGTCCTGCCGTTGTACTTTGTTGAGGCTGGGCTGCCTGCCTAGTATTGTGCCTGTTGCGTTCCCGGCCCTCTCTATGGGCTACTCGCCGGCTCAATCTTCCACGTGGCATTCTAATCTATGCTTTTTTTCTTATTTAAAATTCAATTTAATTTTGTGAATCTTGTGTCATGTAGATAAAAGTGAAAAGGCTGCACGGGATTTGCGTTTATATATCGCGGTTAGACAGATTGTTCTCCGATTCTGTATTGTTTTGTTAAACAATGGGTTTATTAAAAGGGGAACCAGCTTATCGTACGATAAAATCTGAAGAGGTACGAATCCGTTGCAACGGACAAACAATATTTCTCAAATAAATAAACCAAATTATTTAAAGGGAAATAGTTTTTATTATTGTCGAATTTATTACAAAGTTTAATACATTGTATTTATAACCAGATCACAAAAGTTAAATTGAAGGAGTTACCTAATAAACGTCAAATTCAATTTTTTAAGTAAGTGCAAAATACAGCACTACCAAAACAAGAGATGTCACTTGTAGGAGACAAATGCCCCGGAGTGTTGTTTCATAGCGTGTGACTTTTCTCCGAACAAGAAAAAATCAAGAAAACGTAAAAAAAGGGGGAATAATTAAAAAATATAGTCAAGGTATAATTATGATTCTTGGGCACTGCACTCCTCCTTTTGTGCTCTAGCACTGTATGTTTCAAGTAATTCCCTTCAGTACTGTTGGAGTTATGCTCCGGACAAGAAAAATCAAGAAAGTTTAGCAAATGGGTTCATTCAAAAATCAGGCAAAAAAGAGTAATGGTTCTTAGGCACTGCACTTTTCCTCATTGTGGTCTGTCACTGTATTAAGTTTAAGGTAAATCCCTTCCCTTCGGAGTTTTTGGGTTATTTCTTCGGACAAGAAAACTCAAGAAAATGTAACATAGGGGGAATATTTTTAAAACAATAGGCAATGTAGTACTTTTGGGGCTGTACTCCGGACAAAAAACAATGAGAAAGCACGGACAGACGGAAACACGAGTCGATTTTTATATGCCGCCCGAAGTTTCTACGGGGACATAAAAAGAACAAAGAACTAAACACGATTAGCATTGAAACTAATTTAGACCTAGACATGTAATACAAAATCAATGGTTGCAGTGGAAACCTGTACGACTGGGATGCAACATGTATAGAATAGTTTAATAATAATTTGTCGGTATTGCAATAAATGACGGTTGCAGAAACGCTTTTTATTAAGAATTCTTTTGACTGGCAAAGAAATCAATAATTAAATGCAATTTCAGTTTGTTTTTGAATAAGCGCCGAAGTACACATTTAGAAATTGAATAATCAGTGTAAAACATATAAGAATAGCTGCATAATTTATAGTGTGGTTCATAAATTTGAATGAAATAATGGTAAATCTGCTTAATTTATTTCAGATTTGATTATTATAAACAAAGGTATGATTTTCAATTTTATTCAGTTTATTCCCATGTTTGATGGAAGATAGCGAACATTGCAATGATGTTAAAGCAAACTTCATACTTTTTTATATCACATAGTTTTATATGGGTTTCAATATTACTTTTTTATTTTATCGTGACCAATATCGATGGACATGTGAATTTTAAAATAACCAATTTCAACAAATGTTTCTCGTCAGATACTATTTTGAATAGTTTCAGCCAGGCATCTGTCGGACAATGTGTTGAGGAATGTGCGGCGGCGGCTGAGTGCCAAGGAATTAACTACCGACGGCGCTTTAAACTGTGTGAACTGCATTCTGCTTTGGACGGACAAGTTGTGTACACAACTGAAGCCAAAGGAGCATGTGTATCTATTGAGAGACGTGACATTTATGTAGAAGAGGTCAGTTTTAATTTTACATAGATTATCATAACAGTCTTCCAGTAAGGCACTTAAATACCTAAATTATTAGTTCAAAAGTCATGGAGAGTCACTGTGATTATATATGATATAAGATGTATGCACTACATACCTTAACGGTCCAGAGATGGAAGTCAATTCTAACCGGTATTTCAAAACCACTTCATAGTTTAGTTATTTAACCATATATTGGACATACATGAAAGTAAACTAAAGATAATAAAATTACGGATTAATGATAGAAGTGTGTCCTATATAGTCTAAAACAGTGTTAATGTATACATTTCCTTCATAATGTTAACGCTTCTTCACGAAAAAGGAGTTGTAAGGCAGCTTTTCTCATATTTGTCAATATCATTGAAGAAAAAAACACTGCGCTTTATTTATAGCATGTTCTTTTAAAATGATGTTTCTCTTCAAAATGGCAATGTTTGATTATGGTCAGGAAAAAAGCTTAAAACACAGTAGATGCTTTAAGAACATGTGATAAATGCGTTTCATTGATTTATTTCTTTCATTGACAAGGATTGATGAAAATACGCAATGGGCGGATTTTTCAATTTTTATAAAATTAGCCGAAAAAAGATTTTAACAGATTTCTTATAGATTTCCATACTGATAGGGTATGACACTATTTTAGAGATTAATATAGTTTGGTTATAACTATGGCAATTTTCATTGTTCTAGGAGTATAAATCATTGGTTAATGTCTTTTTGAAAATTGTGTCTATTTAAACGATAATATCACTTTAAAAACAATATTAGGGTTGTTTAACGAACATATAAATTTACCGGTAAGAAATCTTTCTTGGTATTATATAAGCTACTTGTTATTATACATCTAAAATGCTAAAGGACTTTAACCACCTTTCTACAAAATAACAAACTATGCAGTGATCAACAATTGCTGGCAATACTGGTATCTATCTTTGCATTATAAAAAAAATAAAGATTTTAATGAAATCTTCAGGGAAACTACTAGCATACTGAAATAAAATATTTCATTGTACTGAACTGACAATTTCTTTTGAGCCGAACACTTAGCTTGTCTTTGTATTAGGAGAGGGGGTATCATGGAATTAGCTACGAAAGTCGGTGTTACTCTAATCTGGCGTTCTTTATTATTTTCAGAATCACGTTGTTTGTGATAACTGTAAGGATGGAATTAACATTGAAATATAGTTTTACATTCGTTCTTTATTCTTTCATAATCACGTTGTTTGCGATAACTGTAAGGATGGAACTAACATTGAAATATAGTTTTACATTCGTTCTTTATTATTTTCAGAATCACGTTGTTTGTGATAACTGAAAGTATGTAATTAAAATTGAAAAGTAGTTTAACATTCGTACTTTATTATTTCCAGAATCACGTTGATTGTGATAGCTGTAAGTATGCTATTAAATTTGAAAAGTAGTTTTACATTCGTTCTTTATTATTTTCAGAATCACGTTGTTTGTGATAAATTTTATGATGGAATTAACATTGAAATATAGTTTTACATT
>JAUMHA010351014.1:0-27462 GCA_032359765.1 Saxidomus gigantea | reverse complement strand
ACTGTCAGCTGATTGTAATATGATGAGAAGTGTAACATTTCAATGCGAGTTACATGTACTTTAGGATAAAACTGACAAAACGGCTTGCAAACCGTATAGAAACCACGTACCATGGTACAGCGTTAATGCTGATGCATAAAGAGCGCAACATTGCGAACCATGCAAAAAGAGTTGATTTTCGACTATACTTCTACCTGAATACAACGTCAAATGCTACTTCTTACTTATTATTATTGATATATACAAAAATAATTTCACCTTGTGTTAAAGCGCTTTAAGACATTAAAGATATTTATAAAATAGATTTAATATTTAATTTATGTACATGCAAAGACAAACGATTTTGAAACTAAGGTACTGAACTGTGCTATTTCATTTTTGCTTTTGATGTTTGGGGGATAATATGGCACAACGACACTTATTTCACAACATTCTTCGATTATTGTTTTTAATATTATAGTACATTTGTGAAAACAGAAAAATCACCCGACATCTGTGTCATTTTGATCTTAAATTACGGTTATTTCATTCTGATGATTACATTGATTGGAGAAGACATTTAAAGCTACCATGGAATAATGACATTACTGTTGCAAAGCACTATGATTTATACAAAATGCACTTAGTTAGAATCTTTGCAGCTCTCAACAGCGAAAGTTACATGAGCCGTAATATTGCACTTTTAATCCAGATAAAGACGTGTTTCGATAATGCTCAATGTGATAAAAGTAGAAATCACATTTGTTGTAACATATCGCTGTTGTCCAAAAACTACTATATGTCAAAAACCCAACAGCTGTTCCACACGAGTATAAAGACCATAAAAAACCGCTTTCGAGTTATTGGTAGGATTTTGCACTGATACATAGAAAGGCAGAGAGACAGACAAAGTATACGTCGTTATCAAAGTGGCCAATTATTAATATTATTATAATTATTATTATCCCCCGCCAGAGGCGGAGGGACATTATTAGGGTGTTCTCCGTCTTTCTGTCCGTCGATTTTGTTTGGCACAAATAATCCATTTTGTATTCTCTAACAACATAATATTTAGAAACTTGATTTTTACAGACATGAGGCCCTTAAGGGGATGTAGTGCTTTTCTTCTATAATAATTATATATAGGACTTAAGAATTCTTGTTGTCTGAAACTAGAAGTACTGATTTAATTAATTTGAATTATAACAACTAAGTTCTTTATGACTATACAATGATGAAAACAATTATACCCCCAGAAATGAGGCCCCTATGGGGTGATGACATTTATAAAAATAGCTGAAACAGACAAACAAATACAGTGGTTCTTTTTAAATTATTTGTTTCATTTGGCCGGGGATATAAATATACTGAATTTTCTTGTTATTATCATTATTATTATTATATAGATTGGAACTTCAGTTTTGAAAAATGAATTGTTAATGTCTTATCAATCTATAGCCTATGCAGCTTAATGAACATACAGAGTACTTTATTACATATATGATTGGTACTAAGAAGCAATACCGCTCCTGCGGCTAAAAAAGTTCAAGCAAAACTTATTTGAAGACTGAATATACTAAGAACATTTTAAACGTCTTTGTTAAAACATATTTCTATTATTGATCATTAAGACTTTAGTGTTTACAAATTAAAGTTGTCTATCAAACTGAAGCTGCTATGTTCAATCAATGTTTCGAAAAGCGCCTTTTCAACTATGTTTGACGGTATAACATCACGCTGCTTATCTAATTAATGCGTTTCTGTTCGGCAAATACTTCTCACAATCTATTTAACTGAAAATACTCTGAAAGAAAACCCTAAAGCTGATAAAGTTAAGAAATTACAAGTATTCTAAAATGCATGTTTTGGCGAATCAGAAATCGGCTTTTGCTTGTCTCAGTTATAGGGTAATTTAAAACAGTCATTTTCCACATGTTTTCTCCGAAAGACTAATTCTCACTGACGATATGTTTGTCAAAATGTCAACTGATGACCTACATTACGCTAAAATCAGTATAATCCATATGCTACATACTTCATCTTGCTTTAGCAGCAGCTACAAGCCGCTTGGGAGTTTCGAGCAATTTCTAAAGATATATTTGGTCTTATGGCATATAAATACTACAATAATACAAAACGAACAATGCACATATTGGATTTTATATTTTGTGTTATAACAATTTAATTTAATGCTAAAAATGAAAGATCCTCAACGAAAGACGTCCTGCATTTACTGAAAATGTTCCCATGCCTAAAAATATGAAGCCCCTTTAGTACACTTTCACAAAAAATGAGAGGCACATCAAATTCTAATTAATGTTACATTAAACTCAGTCAGAACTCAGAAATCCATGTTTTAAATGATGATTAAAGGTCTACTCCTAATTGCCCACGTGCCAAAGCATTATTTTTTACTCTATTACTTCGCCGATTTGATATATTTATGTCTAATGTAATTATTTTAATGTGAATATAAGAAGATAACACGTGTATCTAGAAACGCGGCAACGATATGAGACTACAAAACGCCACATATACCACATTAGTTGCTACATCAAATGCGCATATTGAGAATGATACATTTTACGATAAAATGTGAAAGATATGCACAATAAATCAAGAGCAGTAATTAGAGTAGATTGTACCCAGTACGAGCAAAAACTATCAATGGAGACTCAATGAAAATGAATCCTAACTTTATTATGGCGCAAGCAGACAGCAAGGGAGTTTATAATTCCGTTTTATGAAACATTTAGAAAAGAAATAACTGCACTTATAAATCAATGTAAAAGGCAATCTATACAATTATTGACTAAAATGTATGCCAATGGAGAACGATACGTCTTGTCGTGACTCTAATCACTGCATATCTATTTTTGTTTTATCCTAGGCGTATGCATTTTTTCCTAAGTGATCACCAACGGGTATACCTAAATTTTCTTTCAAATTAGTCGATAGCCTAAAGTTTATGCTAGTTCATGTATTCAAAAATCCTATCTAAAACCAAAACACTTTTTTTCTTGCCCCTTAAATATTCCGGATCAAGTGTGATCAAATGGTAGTGGAGCTGAGGATAAATTAAGAATCGACATTGTGATTTTTCATAACATTCTCAGAAATTCAAGCTGCACTACCTTCAATGTAAGAAACAAAACTTAGTTGAAGTACATTATCAATGAATAAATACATAAGCTAATGCGTAATGAAGGTTGTCAAAAATTTTATTTACTGTTTGTCAAAAATTAGTTTCTGCAGTCGCTGCCGCAACCAAGGAATAATGTCATTTAAATCTCAATACATAAAATATAATTTATGCGACAAATACAATGTACATTTTAGGCTATATGACAGAGAAATTTCAACGCATCAAAGTTATTCTCTATTTGATAAGTATTTAAGGGAATATGTGGTCTTGCGCATTTTTTTTTTCAGGAAAAGTATAATTATGCCTTTTGAACAGTTATTAATAACGATTTTGAATTGCACCGTTATTGTTAGCATAACATTGCAAATGGTGACTTCTAAACGTACATGTTTTAAAGGTAATACAAAGTAATAATTTAAAGTATCTTACATGCTTTTATGTATTTGAAGCAGCCAGATATTGTAGAGAAATAACACAAACAGCTCGGACACGACAATACAAATATATGGACTCCATGTAATTGATAAGATTCTTTTATACTAATGGAATACTGTCAGTGCCAACAAATTTAAATAAGATGGCTTTCAAATTCCATTACATAATTTATTTCTTCTTTGCTTTACCCCTTATAACTTAGTTGTACAAGAAAAACTACTGCGTACTTTTTCCAAATTACATTCTAATATCAAATAAGTTACACAGTTATGCAATCAGACATAAAACTAGTCTATCTTACGACTTCAACAAATTATAGATCAAAGTATTGTTCGCAACCTTTACAGTTAAAGTGTTTCCATGTCAAAGGTTAAAGGAAGAAAACATGAAACTATTCACTTGGTTAATGGAATACAATCAGTCGAAACTGCGTTCAGAAATAAAACACTTCATCATTAACTGCTAACATAATTGTTTTTCAAATATCGTAGTTGATTAAGAGTAGAGTACGTATCTCTGCAGTCGCCTGACTGATTGCATACTACAGGGAAGATCTATTGCATTGTGATGCTGTGATCGATCTACTGTATTGTTTAAAGGCAATTGGAAATTCAAACATGCTTATAATTTATTAGTGGCACTTATCACCATGTACTGTAACTTATAGCTTTGGCGTGGCTTGGTGGTGTTTGAGTAGCTCGGTTATTAGTTACTAATGCTAAAATTGTTGTTTGCCTAAGATCAGAATTTAGGCATCACCACCACAATTGCCCCTAGAAATCAGCTATTAAGCAATCGATATTAACAGTGATTCCGTTTCATTTCATTTTTAAAGCTTACCGATTTTATGACACACATATATAAAGTTTGATAATTGTTGTTTCTTTTACAAATCGAATTAATCGTGGGTGAAACATTTGTCACTACTTTACTTTAATCAATTTCACTACATATTTCGATTATTGTTATACAAATGTACAAGATATAGCAGTACACATATAATATGAAGCAAGGAACAAAAGAGTTTCTGTCGTCTCGTTCAACTTTGATTTTGATTTGTTAATTATGGTTATTTCACTCTGTTAATACGCTTGCTAAAGAAGTTGCCATTAAAATAATAAGCATGTTGTTCCAAGATGCTGTCGTTCGCGCAAAATCTATTAAGTGGGAGTTCCTCAACCTTCCAGCAGTGTCAATTATATTACCTTAACACTGAACGTTTAACCTATATTCAGATATGGCTGAATAATACTTGATTTTTAGCGCTGTAATAACTAATGGGAACACTTGTACCATCATGTTATCTTAGAACTTTGTTAAGGATCGTATTCTGAAGTAAGGTTTTACCGGTCATTAAATGCAGCATGTTTGTTGCGACTGCCTTGTAAGACAGTTATATTCAGGAAAGCTTATATCTCAAACTCAACTGCCTTGAAAATGAGACAGATTTATTATTTGCGTAATTACATTCTCTGCTGCCTGTCGAAAGAGCCATCCGCAGCGTAAATGCCACTAGGTATCTTCCATACATAAGTATAATGTTGCAGTAAAAGGTATTCTAGAGTCTAACAGTTACGATCGAAAAAAAAAATAAACATTGCTTACATCGACTTGTAGATATTTCTAAATAACAACTAAAGGTCCATAACTAGGACCAAATCATCTGGAATTACAATGTGCGTCTTCTCAGAAGCAAAAACATGACAAACTGCATTGAATGTAACCATACTGTGTTGAACATTTGAGTTGAACAAAAGATTTAATAAACTATATTTTGCCTTTTCAAAGACAAAAGTTTTCCAGTTATCAAATATCGTTGTAATTTACCAGAAGTATCCTAGAAAGAGGCTGTAAATAGGTTTTACATGAATAAGTATGCCTATTCTAAATTATAGTTGAAAGCACATTACTTCCAGTGATGTGCAACGTATATCTCTGACTGTTTACACCATGCATTAAAACGAAAGTAGGACAAAAAGACCACCCAGGTCAATCTAAGGAAATAAAAAAAGTTCACTCGTTTCTCTGCAGCAGTATTTCAAACAGGGAAATATTCTACGGCTATTGTCAAGTATTAGAAGCCAGTATCAAACTGTGTCCCTGTTACAATTCCAGATTTAAAATAAAATTTGATTTGAACTTAGTAATGGACCTTTAAAATTTGAAAATGCATGGAATTTAATGTATCATATGCCTAAATAAAATGTCGTCAATTGTTCAATTATTACATTTCAAGACGATAACATTGTTGGCATGATGTAGACTTTTATACTTTTTTTCTTATTAGTTGAACGCAAATAAAAATGATATATCCATTATGAAATTTTAACGGACATGCCCGTTAAATTAATGTAGGACCAACAACTATAGAAGGAGACTCAATGAAAATTAATCTTAAGTTTTTATGGTACAATCACAAACCAAAGGAATCTATAATTGAATTTGATGAAACATTTCAAGAAGAAGTAACTGCACATTTGAATCAATGAAACAAAGAAAGATCTATACATTTGACGTCAGCTTGAGTTTTAGAGATAAGTTTTTTAATTGAGAAGGTTAATGGGAATGAAATGTTTATCCTTGCCTGACTATCTAGTAACTGAAAACAGATAATGGCAAAAACTAATGACTATTAAGCAAATATTAGTGTTTCATCTAGATTAAAAAACACGCTAATTCGCCAAGAAACTTTAAAAGTGTATATAATTATCCAAAACGTTAGGCCTTTAAGTATGTGACTAAAGACACTGTTGTTCAGGCCTAAGTCATTCTAAAACGTTTATCTAAGTATGGTTCAAAGTAACGATACCTGAAAGGTCTAGTGATGGTCCCAATGATCACATGTGTCCTTTTAAAAACAGCCAGTGTGCACTTGTATGACACGAGTACATACAACTTTCAAGAGTAGGGTTTACATTTATAAGCCTCATATCTACACATTATTAAAAAATATTCGATAACTTGAAGCATAGAACCTTTACAATAATATGACAATTATCGCATATCCAGTACGCACATGTAGTAATGCTTCTCATAAATACTCGATGAATTCTAGCAATGATGTTACAAAAAAGGTTAAATAATTCCAGGGCATAATCTTTTTTTTCCGTTCACTTTTGTTCTAAATAATGCAAATATCAATCATGTTGTAAATCAGTGAGCTGCGCTGCCGAACCAATAAACGAAACTTCTCGAAGACACGAAATAATTTTCACTAACGTACGTGTTACAATGTTTCATTTCCATTGATTAAATGAAGAAAAAACATGATATACTAACAATTGACTTGGTTATTTTAACCCGATCAGACGACACTGCGATAAACCATAAAAAGTGTTATAATCAACCGCTGCCGTAATTGTATTTTAAATATCGCAGTTGGTTAAGAAGCACATTGCGTAGCTCTACAGTCGCCTGACTGACATGGATACTACATGGAATTTCTATAGCCTTTTGATTAAGTAATCGATATACGGTATTGTTAAGAAACAGTTGAACATTTTCATATGCTTAATGGTGCTTATTAGAGCATACATTCTCCTTTATCTGCTATTCATAACAGTATGTCAATTGACTGTAAATCAAAATATAAGTGAGACGGTTGAGACCCCATCACTGAAGAATAATTGGCTCAGCTATGATTTCAGGCGTATCCTTTACTTAATCCTCTGCAACAACAACTGAGACACAACTTTTCACCACCACTATCATGTGTTAAACTAATAATAAAAAGATGAACAACCCCTGCTAAGACAGTATCTGGAGTATTGTATTGAATAAAAGATAATGTTTAAAACAATACAACTGCCGCTGACGCCGAAGACTTAATAAAAAAATATTTAGGTAATATTGTTATATCTGTTTGAGAACGATTACCGCAACTCTCTTTGAACATGATTACTTTAGTACATGTATTCAAAGTTTCCTTTTCGCAGTGCAAAAGTAAAGGATGATAGGGGCGACAGAATAAAAAGCAAATAACGCTAAATGAGATTAATCTATATTTGTCTACTAACCCTGGGTATCATACCATAGGGCTCTAGACCTGAACATTATCTTGTTATCAAGCGCAGAATGTTTAAATTGTGAATACATTCTGACCGTTACACTTTACTAAGCTATTTCAGAAAAATATCCGACCAAAATTTCTCCTTCTCGCGACTTGCTACTCAACAAAATTTGAGTCCCTTTAAATACTGAGTTGAAATAGTTGTAACAGTTATAAATCAAACGGTCATTATCCTGCCTTTTCATCACGTTTGGTTCCGAACTTTCTTATCAGCTTAAGCGTAAACATTTTCATCTTATTATATATATGTTATTTCTGAAACTTATGCAAGTTGTCATTTCTGAAGATTTCTGAATCCAATGAAGACTTTATTATAATTTCTTGCTTTTACAGTAGTGTCTCTACTACAGTTTATTTTCTGCAATACCTTTCGTGATGCGGTAAATTACTCGAGAAATATTGAAATTTGAATTAAGAACATAAAAAGAGAATTCATACTTTCATCTTTGTTCAAAGTATTTACGTGATAGAATGTTTCGTTTTTGTAATCCCGAAGTTTCTATCAAATAAAATTGCTCTTCGAGAGGCGCCCTGTTCCAAAATGGTTTCATTGTTTTCTCTTTATTCATCTTGGCTTGGCGGTATTACTTCACGCTGCTAATTAATTTAATGCAGTTCTCTTCGGCAAATATGTTTCTTAATCCATTTAGCTGAAGACATTTTGAGACGAAATCCTAAAAATAATAAATTTCAGAAATTACCAACAGTGGGAAAAAGCTCTTAAGTGCATGTGTTGGCGATTCAGAAATTAGATTTTGCTATTCGCAATTACAAGGTTATTTTAGGTATTCATTTCCCAGATGTCTTTTACGAAAGACATATCGTCATTGACAATATGTTTAGGAAGATGTAAATTGATGATCTAAATTACGCTTAAGGCAGTATAGAAATATTTGTAAAATAATTTGTCGTTTGATTCATCAGAAACGACGGTGCCACAAATAAGCTTCCAAAATAATGTTGTTACAATCGTAGACGTACCGTTGCAGTAAAAGATGGCATACTTAAGATGGAGGTTGACATTTAATGATATTTTGGTAGCTATAATTTTTAAAAAGAAGGTATAATACAGCAATGATAAGGAAATTTGTGCCTCATATGCGTTGTCCTCAACGGCCTAGAAACTATGATACTGTTCATAAGTTGTAGACAAATCCCTTAGACTGAATAAATTTGAACCAATATGTTAAAATACTTGTCTTTTAGATAGTGATTTAGAAATACATGTCCGCTTATTAAATAGATGCAGTTTGTCTGTTCCAGTCTAATTTATTATTTTCTAAAGAAATGTTTAAAAGATGGTTCGTATCTTTCGACAAGTGGCAAGTATTGACTTCGAAACGCCGCAAACCTTTTTATTATGACGCACATTAAATGTCAATATTGAAAATGATATGTCCACGATAACATTTTTCGGACATGTTATGATATAACAGCCACTACTGTAGATAAGACCCAGTAAAAACAAAAACTGAAAATGGAAGCTCAATCCAAACAAATACTAATTTCATTTTGAAGCAAGCACAAACCAAGGGAATCTGTAATTGTATTTTATGAAACATTTCTAGAAGAAATAAATGCACATATAAATAAATGTTAAGAATCAATCTGTGCATTTATCGCCAGCTTAACCTTTAGAAAGGAGTTTTAAATAAATGTATGGATAATTAAATCGCTATGTCTCTCTAGTTACTGATTATTGATACAACCCCGACTAGTTTTGAATCTAAGACGGATGCTATCCACCGTCTGAATGACTATTTATACCTACATGTAACAGTCCGCTGAATGTTGTCTAGCCACTCTAAAGTTTGAGCTTTTGGTATGTGACTGAAGTAAGATAGTTTAAAATTTAGTTTTAGTTTATTTAAATTATCGTTCTCTTATGGGTACTTTAAACATTACTTTGCATTGCAAAAAAAATCCAAGATATACTACAATTTCGTTTGTTAAACTATCGCTAGAATATTGACAAACATGTCTAGTAAGTTCTGTTTTGAACCCAAAAAGATATCTTATGACTGAACATGGAGATTTGTATAATGTTCTTGTAAAATACGTGTTAATCATTTATGTTAGAAATTATAATTATACGACTTCAACAGTCATTAATGCATTGGTTAAGTCGGTATTTTATTGTGGGTTTGACGTTATCATATAATTATAATATTTTTAGTTTGTTCTATGGTAGACAAAAAACATTTTAAAATAGAAATACAAAGGCTATTACATATTCGACAACAGCATGTTTTCTTTTTAAAAAAGCTGACAAAATCTATAAATAAAACGTTTGGCTCCGTGTAATGACTAAACTGAACCTATAAACAAACGTATTTTCGTGATAGAAATTACTGTTAGTTCGCAAAATAACTTCTGAATGTAACATATCTTTGTTTTAAAACAATCATCGTGAACTTGTTTATGCAACGGATATAATGGCACATTCAAGAATAGTGTTTATGATATTGCATATTTACAAATGTGCACACACAGGTTGCCAGCTTGGGACTTTTATTGATCTTGATTAAACCTGTGTCACACACAGAATATCGTTATAAATGATACGTGCTCACCAAATTAAACTCACTAAAATTGGAATAAAGTATGCACTTGAACTATGTATACGATATTTTGCAAGTATCTTTTATCAAAATTACCTGTAACAGGAGCATTTTCTCCAGTAAGCAAAGCTTCCAATCACTCCACCATGTGGGGTCTACAGCGGTCGACGTCATAAGCATGATCTAGTTTACCATGTGTATCTATTTCAAAGAATCTTAAATCTGTAATAATATGCTAGTGAACATCGTATATACAGTCACTGTCATAGCATCAAAGCCAGAGGTAAGAAGAAGAATATGTGTAGAGCGTTTTTCCTCAGCCTAATAATATTGAAAACTGTCAGTGCAAATATGTTAACGAACTTTGTTTGAGATTTCCATCCCAAATCATGTTATTCTTTCCTTTCATGATAGAACTGATCTATGCAAGCAGCATATTCGACTAGGACTTAGCAAATCAGTGAACAGTGCTGCATCACAGTGAAACATAATTACTTTAAGACATGCACTTATTATACAGTAACTTTTCATTACGTTTAGAGTTACAATGTTTCCTTGTCACTGATTAAATTTGAAAAACACATGATAAACTATCTAATAGATTCACTTACTTAACTGAATTCAATCAGACGAACCAGCGTGGTGAATTAACTGCTGTCGTAATTGTATTTTAGATATCGCAGCTGATTATGAGGCACATTGCGTAGCTCAGCAGTCGCCTGACTGATTGGATATTGCAGGGAAACATCTAGAGTATCGCGATTAAGTAATCGATTGACAGCATTATTAAAATCCAATTGAACATTTGCACGTGCTTAGCAAAGCTTATAAAGAAAATTTCATGAAACGTTCATCTTCATTTAGTTTAAGTATTGCCATTTATTAGAGCTCGAAGCCTTACAGGTAATATTGATACGTGGGCGTATGAATAAAAGGGATAGCTATGATAACACCCGGAATTGCAAACAATCTGTGTGATAAACCTTTAACTCACAACTTTTTTCAACGCTGTAATCCTCCAAACAATACTTTTTTTGCATACAGAATTTTTTTAAAAATAATTTTATCCATACATTTGCTTACTTAGTCACTGTATGAGCTGCTTCTCCAGAAACATAAGACAAGCAACGTAAATAAGGTAAATAAGATAGTCCTTATAAAACCTATTTAAATAGTAGTCTTAAGGCATACTCAAATTAACTCTACTGCATTTTCGTTGTAATCTCATTTCCTATCGCTAGACTTTTTATAATCGCATAAGCATAGAAGAATACTTTGCAACTGACGACAGTACATAATTGGTCTTCTAAATAACTCTCATAGCTTGATAAACAGTATGTTTCACGGCACTAAGACATTTTCTAACAATACTATTTTAGTGACTATCATAAAACAATCATAAAGGCCAAACTTTGAATCAGTCGGGTATAATTTGCTTTAGTAAAATTACGAGAAACAGTATTTCGTTTGAATCTTCTATAATTTACAGCACTTATAGTGTTTTCATGATAATCATTTAACACACACAACAATTTGATAACGATTGAAAGATTGGCTTGCTATAGCACAACTGTCTTTAAAGTTAGAGAAATTCAAACGATTTCGTTTATTTAACTTTGAAAAGATAGTACTTAAGTATTATGTCGCAATTTTTAACTGTATACTTTGAAAGTTGTATTGAACCATTTTAAGAAGTCTGATAATTCGTATAACGTTCCTGTAAACTCTTCCGTAGATCCGTGTAAATAATCATTGGCATGCTTTCCGTGGAATTCCCTTTTCCTACTAAATAATATTTTTACATAGTTTCCTATTGGCTAATATTTTTACATAGTATATTACGTTTTGTCATAATGTTAATTCATGAAATTCCGTAATAATATTATAAAAATAATAACATTTCATAACAATGTCACAATAAACAAGTTCTTTCCAAGCATTTAATGGGCTCATGGGAATGTTGTTGCAGAATGAATACCTTCCAATGGTTTAACAACGTTCAGTCAGCACATGCACATTTCGTTCATACTATGACCGACTTTAAGAAACTGTGACGTCCACATCTATTTTTGAGTTCAATAATATTCAATTATTTGGTTTTCATGCACTGAAGTCAAAAATGTGTCGAAAACTCAATTACTTTTAAGTTGATATATGTGACAGTAAGAACTCTTTATGGCTTATTTCAGAAATGACAAATTGTCTAGTCTGTCGAAGATAAATCTATACACCAATCTATTGTAAGTCGTAAACAAGTACGGAACAACACAGAGCGAAAGAAAATACTGACTATATCTAGAATATAGATTATAGATATGCATATAGCCCTGTTTACCAACACATAATATAATTTGGAGAGATAATAATGACTGTTACATTTGAAACTGAAATCAGTAAATGCTCCGAGCATTTTGAATCATGTGATAAGTGAATAAACTTATGACACTTACACAATAAAAGTCCTATGTTAACACCGTAGGACAGTTATTGCATGCCACACAGTATGACGTTACATCACTGAATTCTTGACCTTATTTAACTTCAACAACAATATGTTTTTACATTCATTTTAATTGCTAATTAAAATTCATACTTCCTTCGGTATTTTGGCAGAAGGTTTAAGTGTTCATTATAACTGTGTATTCGCTAATGTATTATTTTAAAATATCCTTTTAGGCAAGACTGAGGTTATTGAAGTACAGGGGAATCAAAGATAAAATTTCAATTGAAAGTAATTCTATCTAGCTTCAAATAAGATTCAACTTGGAACGAAAATCATAAGTTCTTTATAAAAAGTGCACTTTTACTTGTTTAAAGATGTTGACAAAGGTATAAACTAATGTCAGCGGCCAAACCCCCTCGATTAACTAATTTAACACCAGCATTTGATTTTCTTATGCTCAAAACATGGGTCTTATCCGCTCGTTGTGAGCTATATTACGTTTATGAAAATAACAATTTTTGCCTTTTCTGCGCCATATTATCAACTGTCTCGTCTAAAACTAAAAAATTTAAAGTATGTTAATTTATTATGACTAGCAAGCAATCACAATTTC
Organism: Saxidomus gigantea; assembly: GCA_032359765.1. NCBI lineage: Eukaryota > Metazoa > Mollusca > Bivalvia > Venerida > Veneridae > Saxidomus > Saxidomus gigantea. The sequence goes on along the minus strand of JAUMHA010351014.1, from coordinate 14,217 downwards.
TTTTAATCAGAACGCGAAGATGAATAAACAAACGAACGACTCTTATTTTCTGGTTATTTTATATTCTTTGCTGGACTTTAAGAAACAAAAAAGTCAATAGTTTCTAAACTCATGCTACTCATACTACACGTGGAACATTTATGGTGAAATTTTGTAACTGAATTTTATAAAATAAATTGTTCTATTTTCTCAAAAGAAAGTTCTTCAGTCAGATATGTTTTTAATAATATGAGTATGTTTGGACAAGTAACATCTAGAAAAGCATAGGCACTTAAAGAAAAAGGAATGTAGGTTTTTATAGGTTATATGGTCAGAAAGATGAATACTAAAGATGAAATAAACTTAAAAAGAACCTACATAAAAAGGAGTTCTATCGACGAAACAACACAGTGAAATATGTCCAAGCATTATATTCGCTCAATTGTAAGAGAGTTTGCTTGTTTTCAGAAATTAAAACAACAACGCATCCTTAGAAACAAAATCGTTAGAAACAACATACTGATTAGACGCAAATGTTCTGACAAAACGCTTGACTTGAATGTTAACCTCAATAGCATTGAAACATACCAGTATGAACATTATTTGTGGGTCTACATCTTGACACAGCTGACAAAAAGTAAACTTAAACTCTCCGATGTAATAGCACATATAATGACAGAATGTTATGATGAAATCATTGTATTTGATGAACTATTGTGGTTTTCAATCAAATAGTGTCGAATAATGTTGCAGTTGTGTAAACGCTTATTTTCGCGCGACGCCGGTTAATTGTATCACGTATGTGTGTACAGACCGAAGGTCATTTATACAATAAAATAATTTGAAAATTAAAATGTTCTATCAATGCATCATCAACAAATTTAACTTCATTATATCCGTTAATGCAACAGTGATGTATCAATCTTGCCCACTGCAAATAAGTTTGGTCCGATTCAAAATATTTAAATATCCCTTGAATTCTTACAATTATTGTTTAGTTTCAAACATGTCAGTCAGATTGTCTCAATTTAGTAAGCATTAGCAAAAGCCTGACGAACGGGCTGACTGGCTAAAAACATTTTTTCATACTTTTGCAGACACAAACTTCAAATAAGCAAATCTAGCTCCCTGCTAAAGTGAAAAATAGAAAATAAAAGACTGTTTGGCAATAAATTCTCACTATTAACGAAATGTTTGCTCTTTGGTTAATGTTTGCTGCTACATCAACCGTTTTGTACACATGAATAAAAGAACAACCATCCCTATATATCTTTAAATCTTCTCTCATTACGACTTCCATCGCTGCTAATGGAAAATACACAGTATTGCTTTGTTTGCGAAATTGTTGAGTTTTTGTTGCAAACACAATATTATAAAATCCCCATGATGAACATATTTAAAAACGGAATTCGAAGCACAGTGCTGCACCGTTTATACCGATTCTGCCAGTGTCATTTTGTTTTAGACCAGCTATGTATTTGATTCAAATGCGATGAACATTCAAAATACGAGTTTACACAAACACACCTAATGCCCGTCTTACAATCAGCTCTCTTCCAAGCATTTTTTTCAAAGAAAATTCCTCAGGAAGTCAGGTAGAACGTTCAACTAAAACATATAGCAGTTTAGCTAGTCTAAAAACTTAAAACGCTATTTTTAAGAAACGATATTGCTGAATGATATCGATGTGCAAGAAATGCAAAATCACTATTTACGACTTAATATTATAAAAGGATACATAACTGATATTTACGCCTTCTGGTCTAGACAAAATTATTGTAAGGAATCCAAACTTTAAATATACATTGACAAGATATTATCCATAAAAGCCAGTTCGGAGGAAGCGTCACGGAACCCTTTTAAGGGGCATCATCAATACGTCAGTTACAAATATAACGGCAAATTTGGAAAGTTTCGCAATACTCGTAAACTTCATGAAACATTTAATGAGCTTGACTTCGACGGGGAATTCCAAGAACTAGATAAATGTAACTTTATAATTTCCATTCTTGTAAAGGCTTCTATTTCCTTGAGTATTATGAAAGCTCGCTTCTGCGATTAAAAGGATTTTATATCATGAAAAATGCAAGTAGTATGTACACATGTATTCTGATTAAAGCTTACAGTAATGTGCAAATGTTTCTTCTGGTTAAAGCTAACAGTAAATGTGCAAATATACTGTTTCATATTCACATATTTGACATAGGAATGGTCTATTGTCAACAAATGGTTAATTAACTCAAAGGCTTCCTGAATTATAGGTTTTTGTATATTATGTGTTAGTCTTAATGGTGTGTATGACTGCATCCTAAGCAATTGTAGCTCAGTCACTTTCTGTTTGCTCTAAAACTAAATTATATTCAATTGAGATCGCATTGTAAGCTTTTTGTTACATTCACGAATAAGTTTCTTCCAAGAAAAAATAAAAAACACTGTTTATTTAGGTTAAAGCTAACAGTAATGTGCAATTGTACTTCTTCATATTCACATATTTTAGACAGGAATGATTTTTGTCAAGGAATGGTTAATTATGCCAAAGGGTTCCTGAATAAGTTCTTGTATAATTATCTTACACATTATGCATTGCTGTTCGTTCTTGTAACATGACACAAAAAACAATCAGCTGTTATATAATCTACATACGAAAAAAATACTTGACAATGGGGCACAAACTGTTTACCTTAAGGTTTATATCAAGATTATGTAAGACTTAATTGTATGAACTACATCCTCAGCAATTTAGTTCAATAAATCAAATTTTTATGTGCTCTAAAAACTGAATTTTGTTCAATAGAGATTGCTTTGTGAGCTTTTTGTTACAATCACGAACAAGTCCCAGAAATTAAAAGAAAACACTGATATTTAGCAAATTATACGTGTTTTTTGCTGCTAACTCTGCATATTGTAGCAGAAATGACTAATCGGCTTCATATTGAAATTCGAAAAGCTAAAGATATCTATGTGTCAAGGACAGGAAAGTCTTTCACACATCTCTATGAAGTTTGCAAATAGTAACTGAAATAAAAAACGTATTTTTTGCTGTAGTTCAATCTAATCATCGCCTCTCCCTCAACAATCGTATGCACTGAAGAGAGATTCTTTTATGTCCAAGGAGTGCTTCTAAAGATTTATTCTGGTAACGAGAAATCAAGGGTTCATATCTCTTTCTCTATCAACACACGTTTCAAAAACATCTATTCTGATGTGTCCTCCTGGGTGTAACATTTGATAAGTACACGTCTGTTGTATACCCAAATGTACATCAAAATTCATTGTAATCTTATGCCGACTTCTGATAAAATGTATTATTCATAGCACTGTCTCTATCTATTCTAAAAATTAAATTGTTCAATCGTTACAAATAGACAAAAACGTTTCGTTTGTGTTTTTGTTGGCTCGTACTTTGCTGCAAAACTGTCGTAACCGTATATTTAAAATCTGATGAGTATGAGTTCCGGTTGTTTGTCTGTCAGAGAGGGCATTTAATTCATGAATAAATAGACAACCATGTATCATAATCTATCCTATGCTTAAGATAAACGCCGTTGTAACACAATCATTTTACCTAATTACAATTCACAATAATTTATCATTATTATAATGGATATCAAATATGCAGTTGAGATTGATGATAGAACTAACAAATATTTAATTCAAAAAGGAATAAACTATTGTCGTTTCTTTTAAAGACAATCTAATATCTTAGCAAAAGGTCTAATTTTGCAGCCACGTTAGTTTATTCGACAACATTTTGACAGTTTCTTCAAATGAAAATAGGACATGAAGTATCTATATTTATACTGCTGTGCGAAGTAAATGGCTGGAAAGTAAATCTTTCAAATATGGTATATGAATAACAATAAAAATAAAAGACTTGAGAAAACTGAATCCCAACGTAAAAAAGTTGTAACGTAACAGCTGAGAGAAACGCTATTCATTTCTACAATAGTTACCATTTGAGTTTTGTCATTCCAAATATATTAACAATAAAATTATATATATAAAGGAAATGAATCTTATATAAATTCAAATCTATATAAATACTCTTCAATAACTTCAAAGCGAAGGTTCTTTCGAATTATTTAATGCAGTCCAAACCGATCCGTTAATAATTAACTGCTTCGGGAATTGTACTTAAAATGTTAGATTTGATTAAAAGGCAAATTGCCTAGCTCTGCAGCCGACTTACTTAAGGGATATTGCGTTTGAAACCGCAATTTACGTTGTCTATGATCGGAAATGATAAAAAAAAACAATTAGACATATGCTTAGTAGTGCTTTATATTTTCGGATGCGGTTTTATTTAAAGCACACTACTTCATCATGTATACATTTTTCAATGTACTTCGTTGTAACTTTATTGTGTGCTGAATTTAATATCTGATGTTTAGAAGGACTTACACCTCTAAGCGAATTACTTTATACCTTATTTTCTGCACAAAAATATCTTTCATTTTTGTTTTAGCATTTAAGTCTTTTATACAATGTACATGTATGGAAGGGAATCCTCGCCATATGAAGAAATTTAATAATCAGTTTAAAATATGTTAAACTGAAATGCTAAAATTCTGAAATACAAGTTCAAACATGCAAATGTTAATATGTAAGAGTTCAACTTGTATTGATTATACTTGTCACTTATGTATTTATATTTCCGAATTGTTAAAATGTTGATATTGAAATTATCGAAATGTAGAAAAGCTGTGTAAAGCTGTAGATGTTCGTATTGTGCATTTAAAAGATTATTTTACAATTTTAAAGAATCTTATTTTGAAAACATATGTCTAAATTTTATATGTGTAGAATACTTCGATCCTCAACTTAATTCAGCAAGTCTGTGTTTGTCCCAAAGTATGACGAAAATGAACGACGGCAGATACATAATGTATGTTTAACTTAGCTCTGTGTCTTGCGTTTGTAAACAAGCAGAGTTTTGAAGATTTTCTTATGCAAGTCTATGTGAAATAAATGACCTCTACACAGTGCAATACGCTATTTACATAAGTTCTCTCTTGGTCTTGATGTCTGAAGATTTTTAAAGTCTTTCTTTCTGGTTGCTACGGCAACCAAGTGAGCTAAAATGTATTCAATTAACTTGGCACAGATCTTCAATTAAAATCACTTGCAACAGGTGATACAATACTCAGAACCAAAGTGTGCTAAGATTCATAGACGTGACCCATAGGTTTTTGATAGTGATTGGGTTAACACATAGAGTTAAAGGGCTTTGATAAATTGAAAAATATGTTAAGAGAACGATGTGTTGTACATTTTCTCAAAAACAAAAAAAAACCTGCAAAAAGAGGTATAAGTCGAACAGTTACAGTCCAGACACGCTAAATATGTCTAAGTTTGACCTTTGATCCGTGACACATCAGATCATCATGGGAAACAATTGTTCAAAATTGTCTGAGACTCTATCCCACAAGGTACGACAAATTAAGTATTTTTAACTGTATTGACAAGCTAAATTACATCTAATTTTGACCTTTAAATTCTAAGTGAACTCTTGACATTATAAGCTACACCTGACTATTGCGCTCCAGTGGCCGAGTACATAGGAAGGCGTACATTGCGTTTTCGGAAACCTTTTGCGCCGACGTAACTAATCCTGTCGTATAAATGAATCATAGTGCATAAAGCGGGCGTATGCCAGAGTTATGTCCAAATCATCCGTTTTTAAATGATAAAAAACATAGCCGGCAATAATAATTGGAACTAGAAGTGTTTCTACAATCGTTAGCTTTTTTGAACAAATCAAATCAAATCAAATAATTTGTAGGTAATAAAGACCAGAACCGATTTAAAATAAAAAACTGAAAAATATGAGACCCCGCTAGATATTTAAATAAGGCAACTAATAAGCAGATATTACTTGAAATATTATGGGAGCGCGTATCTCGAGTGATTAACCTTCTCGCAATTGTATTTTTTTCAATGACAAAATGTTGGGAAGCATTTGTAAATTCTTATGTTTTCTAAGAAGACCGTATCTTATGACATACAATGATCTTTTTTAATGTAACCAGTTCAATTAATATATCATTTGATTTATATTTTGCCTATGTTAACAAAAAAGTTTTACAGCGTTGTTTATATCACTAAAATTGTTCACTGAATCGCAATGTCAAGGAAATTAGTCAACTTCAGAACACTAACGTATGTCTTAACATAACAATACTTATAAGCAGAGACCGCATTGGGACCTTTGGTAAAGTTTTCGGACGTGTTGTTTCCCAGAATGAGAAAAAAGTATTAGATTAGCAAACCAAGTGTACATGTATGTGCTTGCTGGCAACTGCCTTTTAAAGCGAATTGCCATCCTTTACCTGATAAAAGCGTTGATATTATATTGTTAATATATAAGCTGCAGTGTGTACCTTGAGTGTTGCCTTTTTCCTTGGTTGAAAGATTCTTCAACGTTTCAGTCTGGCTGTTGGTGAGTGTTTTGTTTCATGGTGTTCAGGGCTGACTTTATACATTTTTGTCTGTTCTATAAATTCTCTCTGTGTATAACTCATTCTAATATGCAGATGACATGCAAATATCATATGAATGGAAGCAGTGCAAAAACAGTTGACATATTTGTTATCCCAAAGAGAGATTATGTCTCATGATTTCGGTACATTTTCAACAAGATAAAACCAAGAATCGTAATAAATTGTGTAAACCGAGTCCGGAGAGTCTTAAGCATATCTCAGTCGAATTTACAGTTAAGAATGGAAATGAAGAACATAATTTTGCGCCGTCGTTCAGTCTGGCCATTAATTCTCATTCAACAATTTCAAAAAGCGGGATTTGTTACGGCAAACAAAGGTTTCTAAGCATTTACCTAATAGCGCTTACATTTAATACATTTTTGTTTAACAACACACATTATATTGTCAATTATGAGAGGTTCTCATATGTGTAAACCACACGTACACGTCTTTTGAATACCCAATGGTACAATATAATTCGTTGCAATCTAGGACTGACTCTTGAAGACATGTTTTATTCATCGATATGTCTCCCTCTGTTCAGAAAATTGTTGCAAACTTCACAAACAGAGACTGACGTTAAATTCGTGTTTTCCTTGGCTCGTAGTCTCCTTCAAAATTATATTAAACATATGCTTTCTGATTCTTTGTCAAAGGTAGCAAGAATGATGCTGCAGGCGTTGAATACATAGACTTCCACCAAGACAGTAGTTCTGTTTGATCTGTTTAAATGATAGTCGGTTGGATTAACATAAAGATGTTAAATTCTATCTAGGATTACGAGAAAAGGCCACACGACTATAAGAGTCTATCAGCATATTAAGATATTCTTTTTTCTGATAAAGTTACTTTACCTAATACCAGTTTACGTGGAACTGTGATATATTATATGTCTAACTGTTTGCAGTTATGAACAACAAGAGAACACATAGCATTCCAATGCTTCCATTTGAAGGCGTTTGCCTTTGTTTGCTATTCTATGTATGTCAACATTTTTCCTAAATTTTCATATTAGGTAACCGACATTGATCTTGATTTATATGTCCTTGAAATTAACACTGACATATATGGAACTGCTCTTTCTATGCCAATAGTATAAGGTAATTCTGGACACGGAACTACGTGTAAAAATGGAACATTGTATAACTTTACTTCCAAAATATCAAAGTCCTTTCAAATTGACTTCTCGGATACAAGTTGCAAAAACTATCACTTATTAATTAACTGACATGGTAATTGTATTTCAGAATTAAATGACAGATAAATTGCTTGTTGTCTGGCTTAAAGGTTATTACATAGGAACCCACGATTAAATGATTGAGGATCATAATTCAGTTTACACCTACGCTTTTAGGCGCTGCCTAATGTTTACTTAATCGCGCTTCAAAGGCAACAATAAAATTAGTGATAAATACTTGCAATGGATGAAAAACATTTAACTTGATTCATTTTATTCTAATACCCACTCATTTGCAAGTCATCATGATAGCAAATAAAGCACACGGATTGATAAAACAGCAGTTTTTATTTCAAACTGTAAGTTTTCAAATTTGAATGAGAAATTTAAAATGGCCCAACTTTAGTTTTCCATTTAATAATATTTAATGTATTAAAATTAAGGAAACGATAGAACAAAATTACAAATATCAATCAACCTACATTGTATGTGACTAAATGAAACTGAATTCAAGATCTCTAATACATTTCAAAAGAAGTAAGCGAAATTCGTGCTTTCAATATCAGTCTGTTACAATACGTTCTGTTATCTACAATAAACAAATGCGTTTAGAAAGCAAAGAAATAGTTAAGTAAGAAGTTATTGCACCAAAAGAATGTAAAGTGAAAAAGGATCTTTTTTTTTCTTCAAATTATGAGAACAATATTAATTTTGTGGAATTCTAGTAAATTCCTTTGTTTAAAGTGTGTATACTTGCACACTTTGCCATTTTTCCACCCACTATTACAAAGAAAACTTACAAACAGATTCAGAACAACTTATTAACGTATTAGTTAGATATTCATATAACTAAACTCAAACGTGTTTGATATTATAACAGAGAAGTTATGCTGAGCACTTGCACTTTTACCAGACACTCCAAAGATCGACAAGATGTCGATACACGGCCTTTAGATATGATTTCAGCTTCGAAAACGGGTCACAAGACCCCAAAACACTATAATAACACTATCAAAATATTGCCTGATTTTTCATTTATATTGATATATTGACCATTGAACTTTGATTTTATACTAAACTACGAACCATATACAAGAGTCGCCACTTCGACGGCAAATGTCACTTGCTTGTGACTGCACTTGTTTTTGTTAGTGAATCAAGAAGCTTCAAAGATTTTCTAACCAAATTGACGGAATCTTTAAAGCATCTCAATCAAGTTACATATCAATCACTGGAACAAACAATGAAATTAGGTACGCTTGAAAATCTCATTATTGCACATCCTAGCTTTTGCAAAAACAGGTCGATTTATGACCGAGGTTTCTAAACATTTCTTTCGTTTTGTTATTTATAAATGTTTCCTTTTTGATAACTTTAGCCCTAAGTCAAGTTTGCTATCATCTTGTTTAATAAATATTCCTACAACATTTGTAAGAACTATCTAGGGTTGAGTTATGATTGAATTTACTACCAATAAACAACTAAAGATAAAATGTGTTATTCAGGGTATTGTCTCCTTGCTTTTAACTTTATTACTTGAGACTGACATTGAAACGATGTTTTGAAATTTAGTACTAAGTACGCTGCACAAGGGGCATACAAAATAATTGAGCTGTATTGTATATAGGTGACACTTGATAGGTAATTAATAACATTGACATAGTTGACATGTACGTTACCGTAGCCATATATCCGCTTTAGCTTACATTATTGCTCAGTGCTTTATATGCTGAGATAAACTTCAATAGAACCTTTTTGAAACAATAAGATGTTTTCTTATGTACATTGTACCTATCATTTTAGGACTGTTACCAGAATCAAAATTAATGCCTTTTTCTTGGGTAGGAATATTATTTGAGTTTTACAACTTTATCTGGAAACTCTGATACTGATATGTTTATTAGCTACAGCTGATTAATAAACAGTCATTTGACAAATGTGATATTGCTGATAAATCTTAGATCTTTGATCACAATAACTGAAACACACGAGACGTTAATATTTGCTTAGCACGACCAACACGGGTTTTTGGCTTTCTTTCTAATTCTTTGATTATCATTAAGTTTTATTTGATTAATCAAGCTTTAAAGTAGAAACTACGCGATCAGTTTGTGTTCTAAATCACTTGCTTTATACATATGATTTACATATTCTATATCCCTTTCCGACAATAATACTTAGTCAACGCCGAATACGCAGCTTCATTTTATTGTTTTCATTTACTTGCTAAAGATCTATTGTAGAATATAATACTACTATACTTTTCAAAACAAAATAGCACAGGAACAAAACGAATGTGGTAAATATTACTTTGAAACTCCAATATTTTCCTGAAAATGATTACAACCTAATTAACGGTTGTGGGACAAAAGAAATCGCGGTTTGTCAGCAATTACAGTACTGAAATATTACAAATTTGAAGACTGTTTAATATGAGAACACTCTTGAGATTTTAAGATTGCTACGTATTTAGCAAACGTCAAATGTAATACAGTAATCTTGTGAAAATTTTATTTCAGTCAGTTGCTAATGATTAGCTTGAATTAGTTTTCTCTTTTCCTGTACTCGTTTCTGAAATCTTACGGGGCTGTATTTCAAGAAAAAGACATGCAATAGTTTTTCTTCTTCAAGCTGAATACCTTAATGAGCATTTGAAATATTGCATTTTTGCATGTTTGTGAGAGAAATGTTTGAAAAGATTTGTTAAATTGTTCTCTAAGGATCCCTCATTAAGATTCCTGCATCTTATAACATAAAATACACTTTGCCGTCGCATTTTGTAAACATGACACAGAAAACTAAAACAAATTATGTTCTATCTCAGTTTTCAAACTACATCAAACTTTTAGCGAAATAACAAGTTGTGTGATGTGCAAACATAGTCATAATACGTTTTATCATAGAGCACAATGAGAGCTTTTTGTTTAGTACACAAAGCGTTTGGGCCCAGAAATAAATAATTAAATAAACTTAATTGTACACGTTCTTGCTGGCAACAGCCTTTTAAAGCGGGATGACTTTGCTGATGATGCTCTCCTCTACTTTTGGACTTGCTAAAGGCGCTGCTATTAAATAGATAACATATAAGCTGCTGCAGCGTGTACCTTGTTTGCTGTCTGTTCTTATAGTTTCATATATACAATCTTTCTAGACCAGTCACTTAATAATTAACTACAACTGTAATTGTTTTTCAAACATTAGATTTGATTCAAAGGCACATTGCGATATTGCATTGGAAACCACGATTAAATTTTCGATTATTAGAATATCTAAATAACAATTAGTCATACGCTTACGCTATGTGGTGATGTCGTGCTTAATGATCAAACTGAATTAACGAAAACATTCGTTATCATTTTGTAGTTTAATGAATTAATTTAAAGATGTAGCTAAACGGCAGCATGAGTCAAATTAGCCTGTATGACAGCTATGATTTGTACAAACCTACTTCGCAGAGCTCAGTGCCTAAAAGCTAATTATCTGCTTAGTTCTTAGTTTGTAATAGCACATTGGTTTGATGGCAAATCGTTAGTTTTAATTATGGACAATAAAGTTTCGAATTTGAATAAGAAAATTGAAATGAAACATAATAATCTTTATATTATTCAAATAACTTTATTTGTAAGTGCGCTTTATTATATGACTTAATTAAGTAGAACTTAATTTCAAAGATCTCTGATTAATTTCCGAAAACATTCCGAAGAACAAGAAGAAAATGACAGTCGTTCTTTAAGGCACATTCGTTTGCGTTGCCATACATTCTGTCATCTCCGACCGCTACAAGAAATAAATCCGATTAAAACCAAGACAAGTAGTCAAACCAGAGAACATTGCATTGCAAAAATGCAAAGTCAGATAAGATCATTCAACTTCGAATGATATATGGGCAATAATAAATGTTTCTACAGTATCATTGCAAAGAATGCATTTTGCTACACACGATTACAAAGGAGACGTACAAATAGACTTATGTGGATTTTAAGTCTTTTCAAAAAGACTACATCCTTCATGCGAGTATGCAGTATGTTAGACGAAACACAAACATTTTATCAGCATGACAGATCATTTTAACATGTCTAAACCAAGTACTAAGTGTGCCAGCACATTTATACGTCATTTGGTACAAACCGTACGCCATCCACCTGCCCCTATAGGACCTCCAGCTCAGATAATCATTAACGCATTGTTTTGCTTGTAAACTCTTTCAGGTAATAGTTTGACCATAGGAAAGCAACATTGGACTAAGAGTATCACTTTTCTCCTTTCTTATGTATTGGTGCTTACAGAAAGGAGAGCAGTAAAAACACCATGCTAATCTGATAGTGTATTTCTTAAAACAACAGCAATCCAAACCGTTGTTGTTATCTGAAGAATTGTATACTTTTTTTAGAATAGATGTATGTTACATAATGACTTCAATAAATAATGATCAGTTTAACACGATATTAAAACTTCTTGCCCTTTTTGCTAGTAAACTAAATTTGAATGTTGTTCACGGTAAGATCAATATTTTCATGTAAATTCGCTATAAAACAGAAAGTTTTTACACAATGTTTTATAAACATTCCTCTCAGAAAAAAATGATGCCCTCGTTATCCTTTCCTGTGAACTGGGAGGAATATCAACTGGTGTATCGTTAACTAGTTTATTGAGGTTTTGTAACAAATGAAAATATAAAAAAGATGCAAGTGATGAACGTCTTTTTAAAACAGCTCGGAGACTGCAGCGCTGATAATATTGATTTGTGCTGATGTCTTAAAGGCTATGCAGACATTTGTTTAACTTGCGCTGCACATTTGGGATATGCAAACGAGTTAAAAATACGAATTAAACCGCTCAGTGATATTTGTTACTGCAGTTACGAATTTGTGCTGCAGATTTGAATAATCATTCAGATGGGTTTATACGACATGCATGAAAATAATCTCTTTATTGTAATAATTTTATTGTGATTTTGACGCTCATCGGGTTTTTTAACTATAACGTCATAGTGCTATATTATACATTTGATTATATCTCTACAATTTGATAAAAGTGAGTAAAATTGAATCGTAACATTAAAAGACGGTATAAAATGATTTTAGTTAGATACTAGTTTAGGTAAATTCGATGCAAAATAGTTTTCATTTCGAGCGTTAGAGCTATATTGAGTACACTCATTGTTAGTGGGGTTTTTATCTGGATCTATGCAAGGCGTTCCACCAGTTCACATTTTATGAAAAGAATCAAGAAGCTTCAAACATTCTCTAGCTAAAAGGAGGAAATTCTTTACAATAGCTTCATCAATTAAAGCGTTAGGAACAAACAATAACATTAGGCACGCTGGAAAATTTCATTACTGGCTATTCCTATAATCTAAGGAAAATCAAGTTATTTTATTGCAAGGGTTTCTATGCATTTCTTTGTCTTTTTGGTGTTCAGTCTAACTTACCGTAATCACTTTACTTCAAAATCAAGATTGCATTCTATTTTAAAGTTATTTTGAAATTTTAATCAACAATGTGAAGTTTTTCTTGGACAAAAAGGCTACTTTTCCATTAGAGTGTTCTTTATCTCTCTTGTCTCTTTATCAAATAATGAAGCGTTTTCGATGTTCTCAAACTACAGTATATGGCGGATACAATTTTAAACAGCTCCATCAAGTTAACTTTTAACCACATGAACGAACAGCGTAAATAAACACGTTGTAGTCATCATTTATAGACCATTCTTTCAAATTAAGTTGTTTTATGGCAGAGGAATGGGAACATTTCATGTTTATTTTGTGTTATGGCATACTTTGGTTGCAAGATCAAAGTTACATTTTTTTTTAATTAAGTTGTTTTATTTCAGAGGACTGGGAACATTTTATGTTTATATTTTGTTATGGCATACTTTGGTTGCAAGATTAAGGTTACATGTTTTGTCTTAACGGAAGCATTTCCACAACATCTATTCTAAGAACTATTTTGAGCATTAAGATTTGAAAATATCAAAGTCTGATTGTATTTCCTAATGCATGACTGAATGGGAGACAGTCTAATATGAAACTCTTGACGAAATGATATGCATTATTCATAGCATATGCATTGTCTCCCACTGTATTTAAAATAGCTATAAATTATGAAAAACAAAAACAACGTTTCCATGGTGGTTTGCGTTTATTATATAGTCTGCCACGAAGTTACAAAGTAAGTCGTGTACAATGATTACGCAGGTCCATACTTCCATGAGATATGTTACTACACTCGCACATGATTAGGATGTGTACTTTTTGTTAGGCAGTTCATAAAAGCCTTCGTGATACTGTAGTTGTTTTCATAAAATACATCACTGCTCGATCTATATCAACAAAAACTGACCAAGCCGTATAATGTTTGTTCCGTTATCTATTTAGTTAACATTTAGTACTTTATTAAGAAATTCTACTATTACTCTTTTCAAAAAAAAAATTTTTTGCAACAACTATTCTTTTATATGACTATTTTCCCTTTGTTGCATCAAATATTACAGTCTTGGTCGACATCAATACACATCAATATGATATGTATGACCTTTGGTGTATTATGAGCTGTTATAGGCACAAACGAAATTCCATATTTT
>JAUMHA010350903.1:0-14083 GCA_032359765.1 Saxidomus gigantea | reverse complement strand
AAAAGATGGTTATACCATTACTAAAGATGGTTATACCATTGGAAAAGATGGTTATACCATTACTAAAGATGGTTATACCATTGCAAAAGATGGTTATACCATTGTAAAAGATGGTTATACCAGTACACACATGTATTACCTCTGAAGGAGAAGCACCACATATGTAATGCCCACAAACTCCTTCCCTGCGGAAGTATACTCCTGATGGGTCAACTAGAAAAGGAGTGTCCAGCGTAGGACCATCAGGGCAATGTATTGTGTACACATATCTCTTTCTGGAACAAACAAAATATAAAATTATTGAAACTACAGACTAAATAATTTCTGCTTCATTGGTTACAACTGTTTGCCAACATGAGAAAAAACACAGAAATCCACTTTTGTGCATCAGTAAACTCCGCATACAAATGTACAACAACTCCAGATGCAGCAAAATTCAGGATATAAGGAACAAACTTTCTAGGACCGCTTTTTCGTCCATTTTAATTTAAAATGAAATGCTTTACAGAAATATAAAATACTCTGTGAGATGAAAAATTAGTCCCTAAGAGTATGTTATATACTGTAACAATGTTTTCTGTAGTTCAATAAATTTATTAGGTAATTCAGGTATGTCCACGTAACAAATGTCTGACTCTGGCTTTGGTCATCTTTAAATTCAGACAGTTTCATGCATTATTCACAGATAATGAACTAAGTTGTAGAAAGTGTTGACCACGATTACGTCCAAAGGGCAGGCTGATATATACAGTCAAACCTGCCCACACAGGCCACTAGCTAGAAAGAAGGCAAAACCAGTCTTGGTTGCAAGGTGGTCTTCTCTCACTGGTGTTTACAACATACTTCTGGCAGTCTTTATTCAGAAGTGGTCTGTAACTTATTTTACATACC
Source organism: Saxidomus gigantea (assembly GCA_032359765.1). Lineage (NCBI taxonomy): Eukaryota > Metazoa > Mollusca > Bivalvia > Venerida > Veneridae > Saxidomus > Saxidomus gigantea. Next base: position 13,192 of record JAUMHA010350903.1, on the reverse strand, counting down.
TCGGTTCAACAGGAAGCTGCACCGTATTGCCATTCTCGCCTGCGCCAATCTCAGCCAGTCTGGCTATCTCACCCGCCCAGGGACCGGCACAGTTAATAAACTGACTTGCATTACACCCATAACGCTTTCCATCTTTATGGTCCACCTGAAAAGACAACAGTTGCATGTGAATAATGAATCTGCCAAATTCATGTTCATGGATGAGCAGTTTCATCTAATGTGAGGCCTCAAATATACCTGTAATCTGTTTCCTGTAACAGGCTGAAAAAAGATGGTTTGGTAGGTGGATATTTTTTTTTCCTTAATGCTAACTTATAATTGGATGGGTACCCATAACAGTATTCAGCTATTACTAGGTCTTTGGTGTAATATATATGGTAGAAACCAATAAAAAAAATTTTTTGTCTGTAAACACCAAATTTCTTGAAAATAGAAATTTTCTTCATGCTAATTTGTTTTAAAGGTCATAAACAAATTTAGGCCAGGGGAAAGAAATTTGGGTCAGTAGGGTTACAGGAAACAGACTTCTTTTTTTAGGCCTAAATACCTAATTGCCTTTACATGATGGCGCTCACTATCAAGGACCTTGACCTCTGACAAAATACTAAAATTGTACAGTTCTGATTTGCAGTTTGAGACCAGGGTGTCTACAAAGCATTAAGACCTTTTGACCATGACCTTTGGTCTTCTGTCCTTAACGCTAATATGTGGACTAGTGAGTCTACTGATTCCTGAAACCCTTTCATCTTGAACTTTAATCTATCGTCACTCAGATTCAAATGAAGAAGCTTTTGCCAATGTGAAACATCTGGACCTAGTTTTTTTATGCCTGCCTACATAGGTTCAGCTGTATAATACTCATTCTAAAGCACATACTTTGTTACGTCAATTCTGATTGGTTATACACTTAAATGTGTGCAAAAGGATCAGTAATGATTGCTTTTTAGAATGTTGTATGTTAGAATATGGTTAATCGTTTAGTGATTTTGGCATTTGCGACAGTACGTATGTTACTGTATAATGCCCTTAAAATATTTGCAACAATTAAATTACAAATCACTTAACCCTATAAATAACTACCACTTACATCAATTCCTACGAGATCTTTCCTCATTTCCATTCCATCTGCACCTCTCACCTGTTTTTCTTCAAATCTAAAGTTCACCACATTTCCTTCACAATATCTTACTTTACTTGCAATATTCTTTGCTTTCAGTGAGTGGACAAGCTGCCATGGATCAAACCAACCTTCCCCTGAAGTTCCTTAAAACAACAACAAAATTGCTTAACAAACTACAAAAAAGTTCTTTCAAATAGATCTTTTAACAAACAATAAATGTTAACAGTAACACATTTTCAAAGTACAAACCTTGTGAAAATGACCAAGTCCTTTTCTAGAGGTAAAAATATAGAAATTTGTCTAAGTCCCAACTTTCGGCAATGTTTCCATAAGTTTCATGGACATTCCATGGACATGTCCAGAGGCATTTCACAAAATGTCCAGAATATTCATGGAAAGTTTAGCTGCTGTCCTCGAAATCTCTTGACATTCTGCAGTTTTCATTGGATTGTCCAGAAATTTCAACAAATTTCCATAGATGTTCCACAGTGACTGATCAAGCACTATTTAACAAAATGAATATGTAAAATGTTACATGGCCAAAAGAGAATTTACAAAAACTGTAAATAATGACCACACCCTTTTTGCCATCAGCCAGATGCTTCAAATCATCAAATATCCTATTGCTGTTTCATGTCGCAAGGGTCCCATGTTCGATCCCCACCAGTGTCATGGCAATAGTGTCCTTGGGCAAGACACAAATAATTCCACTATGTCTCTCTCTCTCTTCCAGGTTGATTCCAGCTTGAGCGAGTCTTGAGAGCGATTGATATATGTCGTAAGAACTTGTTTTGCAATCCAGATTAAATGAATTTGTATAAATTAATTGTTGTGCTAGACTAGCAGAGTGTCCAGACTTTGTATTAATTAAGTCTTCATTAATTCCTAGGGTACTTGCCAATAACTTCTGACTGTTTGATATAAATGAAATGCCTACCTAGTGAACCAGCTTCGATCCCATCTAGATTTAACCAGGGATATTTCTCTGCCAACATTGACTTTGACAGCATTACAGTCTTGGCACCTTCTTTCCTAAAATATAAAAGGAAAGACAAATTATTAGACTGTTGAAGTCTGAATAGTGACTAAAAATAGTTGAATAAATCAAAATTAAAAACCTTATTGCTATTGGGCCTTGGTTTCATTGCATTACATTTTTTTTATTTGATATAAGATAAATATTGGTCGACTTGGAGATAACTTGAAAGAGGAAGAAAAGTTGTATCAAGGCAGTAAACAAGACCGCAGGGAAAGTATAACATGCATTACCTAAGCACAATAGTTAAACATAAGTAACTCACCTCTGCATCTCAACACAACCCTCCAAAAACTCTACTCTATCTGGAGGAGCTAAAAATAGGTACCCTTGGTGATGAAAACATACTTCTGGTGGGTCCTGACCTGAGGTAAAAAAAAAAAAATTCAAAAGTATACACAAAATGTATATTTATAGCAAAATTACACAAAATACATGTAGTCAGAGTCTTTCAAAAGCGTAGTAAAATAATTCAGAACACAAGAGAATATGGCGCTTCTATTTCCTTGCCCAAAATCTAGCCTTTGTAGCAAAACTTGATTGAAGCCTCTGTTAAACAAACTGAAGACCCTATGTTAACACATGCTGCAATGGGCACTAGTGTTTGTGGTTACAAACAGGAAATGTTTAACAGCTAGCAAACTGTCATATTAGCATGACTATTCTAAAGGTAAGTGTATACATAAAATAAATTTAAATTTTTAAAACTAGCATACAAATATATGCAATAGAACTCCTAGTCTATAATTTCCACGCAGTAGAGAAACAGAGAACCTAGAAGAGAAAATCTCTTTTCAAGCAGATACTAGTAACTATTATAATTGAAACCCTTCGCTCTACTAAAACAACTGTAAAGGCCCGATTTTGCACTTATTCTTCAGAAAGTTATGAAATAAGAAATGATAAACTAAAACACTGAGCACAAGAATATTTCCAAAGTTGCAAACTGACATTATCCCCTACGACATTATCCACTTAGCTCAATTTTGAACAGGAGGACATTAGCCCCTTCATCAAATTATCTTTCTAAATGCACCTGCATAATAATTATCTCTATATTCTTTGTCAAACTTAATAAATCTAACAAAAAAGTTCTCTAATTTCAACTTGATGATGATATTAAGTCAAATTTTATACCTTAAAGAGTGAAGGGGATAATGTAGGCCTTTGCAAATATTGAAGGGGCTAATGTCCTTGTGTGCAAAATTGAGCTAAGGGGCTAATGTCCTAGGGGATAATATCCTACATTCTTCCAAGGTTAACTGGGAAAAGTAACAACTATAAAAATTATGAAATATAAAATTAAAATGAACTTGGTTAACCTACCATATACACTAAGATGTTCCTTGTAATGCTTCAGGAATTCTGTAGTAAACATGGACATCTGTACATTCTCTGGTATCGTGAACTGATGTCTCAGTCCCCCAGCAGACAACATGGACGAGGCTCGAGTATACTGTAATAGCAAACATTATGAGAGAACTGATTGCAAAAAAATTGCCCTAGTTTGCAGCTGATACAGTAAACTGGCTTAGCCTGCAGGAGATTTAGTTTGTGACTGACTGCTAAACGTTTTGTCAGTTTGCAACTGATAGCTTAAAAGTGGCTTAGTTTTTGGCTAATGTTTACAAATTTTCATGGATTACTATATACTATTTTGAAAACATTATGTGATTTAAATCTGAACAAAATGTGAACCTTAACTTTTTTTTCCAGTACACAATGATAAAATGAGAAGGGCGTCTGAAAAAAGAATTAAGATATTCCCCCATAAAGTATCAACACCATTACGACAGGCTGAACGCAATAACCTATGTATTTTTTTTTCATTTTGGCTGAAATCGATTCACTTACTGCGTCACTGTTTAAATATTAACTAGGTAACTTACTGCGTAATCTCTCTCAATAACAGTCACATCATACATGCCGGTTGCCTGAGAGGTCAGGAAATAGGCCACAGCTGTACCCACTAAGCCGCCGCCAATTATAACAATATCCGTATGGCGAGGTATGGGACTTTCCAGACTCGTTATCTCACCACGGAAAGCCGGCTTCAGCTCTTCCTTCAGTATTTCAAAAGCAGACCTGTGATAATTGAAAAATTAACTACAGTTTACAGAACCAAGGGTAAACAAACCCAATCAGTCAACTAGATGTCTTTTGCAGTCATGAAATACTTTTTCTATATTTAAATTGCATAGACTTTTAAAGCACTCTGGAAAATGGGAACTTGTGTAAATCAGAATTTGGAGCAAAGATGTCTGGTTTATAGAGACTCCATTGTACGACTACTTTAATTACCTTAGTGAGAGAAACAAAATTAATTCAAAGCTTTTTTCTTTAACTTCAGTCTACTGACATTATTTTACACAAATAATAAGTTAAGACTCTGGGGAAAACTAATTCCAACATGACTTGATCCGTCTCTAAGTAAAACAAGCAAGTAGGCCATCACTCATCGCAATGCAATTGCTCTCAATTACAAGGTCACATGACATAAATAACATATCTCTGTATTGTCAGAGTAATACACAAAGTCAGAAAGAGGAATTTTGAAATCAGTTTTCATAACCTTAAATGGTCAAAGCTTCAAAATCATGACAATGACCTTTGACAATTTGCACATGAGCTCACTTTGAGTATTTGCACAGTTAACACAAAATGATTAAGTTAAAAAGGATCATACATTATACATCTTGTAAATTATGGATACATACATCTCATTTAAATTGTCTCCATGAGTATTAAAGTTTAAGTTGATCTAATTTCAATGCGATTGTGGATGTTTGGACATGTTGAAAAACAGTCAAACTGATGTCATATTGCACAAAATATTGTAAAGTAAATGTCCACTTAGAAAATATCTTGATAACTTTATTCACCTTTTGATAACTTTGGTCATAATTCAGACTGAAATATTATACCAGTACCTTTAAACATTGTTTATCACCTAATAAAGAACTTCTTAGTGATTAGATTTCCTGTTAAAAACCACTACAAGCTATATTCTTCGGCGTTAATTACTGTGCATCAGAACTCAAAATCGTTGTTAATTTGATGATAAACAATGCTAACGGATCATTATTTCTTAATTAACCTTCCTGTCCCTCCTGCAGGAATATATTCTCTCTCCAGTTCTTTCACATCCTGAATGGCTTTTTCTGGCTGGTCCTGTTTATCACATAGCTGCCTTGTTAGTTGACTGAACTGTGATCTTAATCGCCGAAGAGGCAACCTGGATCTTACGCAATGGTACATCATAAAACTGTTAGTTTGCAATTACTTCACAGAACTGAAAATACAACAAGAGGACCATTATTCATTGCTTAGCTAAGTTTAACTGCAGCCACTGGACACCTGTGACCCCAGTGGGCTGTCCTATCTAAAGATACAATGTTTATTTCAAAACAAGGTACAGTGTCATTAATTTCAAAGACTTTTTGTTAGATTCCTTTTTATGCATATAAAAATCTGGCTGTTGGGGAGCGCTGTGTTGATGGCGTTTAGGAGTACTTTGTAATTTAATCTTTCTAAAGATTTCTGTATAAACAACAATGGAAATAGTCTCAAACTGAAAACAACGAAAGAACTGTCAAAATCTCTTAAAACATTCTCACTGAGGGCAACAAAATGACCATGCCTGTAGAATAATTTCAAAATCTGACCATGAAAGTCTGTTATTTTGTTTAAGTTTACTATTAGTCTTAAAGACATACAGGGAAATATTTACCCAAACCCCCTTAAGGCCATGCCATTTCATTACAACCAGCATTGCTTGCCTAATCTGGGTTGTTCCAGGCCTCTGTTGATAACTTATATTATTTTATAACTTGCTGTGTAGTTATGCTTCACTGAGTAAGGGGATAATAGTTTCCTTAATTTACATTTGCATGGAAATCTTCATATGATAGCCTCTAATAATGATGAAGCAACTAACAATAAAAGGTCAGAAACTCTGCAGATACTAAGCCAACCTTGATAAAAGCTGTGTGTGTATCACAACATGGACCTAAATACACAAATATGTATATATGTAAGTGGCCATGTTATTACCCTATTGTATACTTAGGCAACTGATTCAAATTCTTTTCATACCAATTTATTTATTCTTGATGCAAAACAAATTCTTACAATTTAGATTAAATGCTCTTGAGACTCATTCCAGATGGAATCAACCTCGAAGAGAGCGAGGCAAAGTGGAATTATTTGTGTCTTGCCCAAGGACACTACCGGCATGACAATCGTAGGGATCGAACCAGGAACCTTTTGATCCTGAGGTTAACGCGCTACAGTGGCTCCACAAAATGATTCAAATATGTATATAATTCACTTACAACACATCAGTGGAACTTCACTGCAGGGAATTTTCTCCAAGTTTGGGGAAGGCACCCTAGCCCCACAATTTGGGGAACATTTAAGTGATTATTTATGATAAATCCCAGTGAAGCAAAGTTTAATACACTTAAATTATCTTAAGAATGCATTTACTAATTGAAGATTATTTTTTTGAATGAAGCACACGGTGAAAACAACAACTTTGGATTACACTGATACATAGCAACCCTCACATGACTAGTTATTTTCTATTTAGTTTAAGGGGCGAATATATTTAGTACGAAATATTAAGCACTTTTTTGGATTACCGTGTGAATGTACAATGTCAATAATTATGTCATCCTTCTTTACTTTAAGTATTAAGAAAATAATACCTGGTTCATTGATTTATGCAATAAAATCTTTCTCATAATTGTTATAAATATACAAATTTCGTAAAGTTTTATACCAAAACAATTTGTCCGTACCTTGTTTACACACTTGCTTGCGTGAAACATCACAGAACATGTGTAGTACACAATTTTGAATGACGTCAGATGTTACTACACAAAGCTTTTGTGGAAAGTGAAACTTGAATGTGTGTAAATTTTGTGTAAAGTTTAAAGATGCAACATTTAAACAAATGTCATGTGCATTCAGATGGCATAGGGTGATAGATTGTATTCATTGAGATTTATTTTGACATATTTTGACAAAGGCATCATTCAAAAATCGTAAATACCATTCAGGTAAGGTGTTTATTTACAAATTAGGCGCGCACCTGCCATTTATTGATTTATCAGTTTAGATTAATGAAGGTGTAGATGTATCGTACATGTTCAGAAATGTAGAAGACAAACGATTCATACAATTTAATAGTGTTTTCTGTATGATAAAGAATGTAACTGGCTTTTAAACAAAGATGATTATGGATATAGCAGCCAGACAGTCTATCTATCAGTGTTTTACCATATTTCAGCCCATTTATTGGCCTTACCACTATTATTTTGTTGTAAGTTAAACCTTGTCTTTCCATGGATATACCAGTATATGGCGCTTAATCTTTGACTGTAATAATGTACAAATTTTTTTTTTAAATGTGCCCGTTGAGTGACTAAACCTGTTCAGTGTGTATACTGGGTTCTTATAGTTTGTGAATATGAAAAAATAAATACAAGAAAGACACAATTGGGCCAGAATCAAACTACTGAACCCAAGTGTCTGTGGTTTTAATTACCTCATTAGTTACTACTATAGTACTGTTGACTGTTCTTTCCTTTTCTTTTGATTGTATATAATAAATTTTCAGTGTACATATGCTTTCTAATATACAGTACAGGCCTGGAGGATTATGCAAAATACACGAAGTGTGGAGTGAGTAGAAAAACGTGACTTCGCGTAACTCGGAGAAAAAACGAAAATGACTCGAATGGAGTCACTTTGTGGCCGTTTGGAGTGAAAATTTCGATCGCGGGACTTCGCGTTTTTCCGAGTAATTTGGAGTGACTTCGCATGAAAATATTTATTAATTAAAATATTGGTAAAGCACACCAGTCCTGTAAAAGCACACTGTTGAATTTAGATCCATTGAATCACAAAGGTCGAATCAGACATCGCCGCCGACGTTTTTCGTTGATAATTGCTGATACTGTTTGCAGTGTTATGTTGTTTCAAAAAGCACCGAGCTATTCTTTTGTCAGAACCTAAAATATTTATCACCTTTATGATGATTTAGAATATTTATTTCCGTTTAAAAATTCTGATGTAATTGGTCTCTTAGCATTGTCACTCGCGATTGGTGTGAAAAATATGGCCTGTCGTACTAATTCAGTCAATTTTGAATTTGTTTGCAAATCCAAGCTGTGTGACACCTCTGAGTTGTGAATGCACAAAGTATTTATCAATTAACATTCCAAATTGTTCTGTATTTAAATCAAAATGTTCAGTTTTAAAGAAAATCACGACGTTCCAGCATGTCAGTTTTTTTGTCATTAATTGTTTCATCAACTATCAAAGCCAAAGTTTTTCCAGTGACAATTTTCTACTTGTATCATTTCCATAAGGTACATAATAAGACTGGTCCTTTTTGGATGGGCCTTTCTGGAAGTGGGCCTTTCTGACACCCATTCTTACAAACTACAAAATATAAGTATGTAAAATTAATTGTTTACCCCTAAGAAACCAGAGATATTAAATTCAGACATTGCGATACACTAACCATGACAATTCAATGCAAACTGTGCATAATTTAATTCTGAAATTGACAAAAACTCGTGCATCATCAGGTGAAAAAAAATTAAACAAGTTTCAGAGGAGGTTGTAGACTAAAATTCCACTAGACATATTGGTCAAATTATGGACAACATTACTACAAGTTAAACATTTGCACTAAAAAAAATAATTTTTGGTGACACAAACTCCACAAAATTATTTGATGGAAATAAAGGATCTGTTGGCTCAGTTAAAGTCAGTTTTAACAGCAATAAGAGAATACCTTTCAGGTGAGGTTACCGACATTCAAATTTGATGAATACTTGATATACCTAGCTACTGGACTATGGAAGCCTTTGAAGATGTTAGTGTAGAGTCACTGGACATAGGATTCTTTGACTGTTCTGTTAGTGTATTTCTACTGTATATGTATATGCAGTAAAAGTTTCTGTTGTACATAAAATTTACATAATTATTTTTTTTCTTTCAGACAATGTTGAGCTGAAACCTCTATAGGATCATTATGACTTCAGCGGTTCACAGAGATAGGGTATTATCACCATCGCGGTACAGGCGCAAAACTGTTGGCATGGTGTATAGTCTACAGAACACCCAGAGTGTTCCAAACTCTGCCAGGCTTTCTTCTACGCCTAGATCAAGCTCTGCACTTGATCGCCGATGGGTAATAACCGATATCTAATTTTCTCAATGTCAAATATTTTGCTTTGTATTATATAATGAATCCTGAAACAAATTGAGGTTACAATCATTTCTTATCGATTCTTCTTTCTTTTAAATTTAAGTCAGAATAGTGATTTAGAAAAAAGAAAAGCATTGCGGTTTTCCTGAGAAGATATCTGATATTTTCCCCTCCTTTTCCTTTTTCATATGTTTATACAAACTATAGTCTGGGAAGTACATGTATCAGTTTTCAACTTTTCAGTGCAATGATGCCATTATTTACAGCACATAATTAAAGCATTTTTCTGCCATTATTGGTTGGAAAAACATGTGTAAAACAAAATAGTAACTATCTATTTGTTTCATTCTATAGTATATTACACATTTTAAAGTAGAAACAGTCAATGGTATAAAAAGACTAAGAATAAAACTGTGATATAAACTGCCATAATTTGAAGCTTGGATAAGCAGATTGTGGGATATATGCCTGATAAATTGAGATTACAAGATACTACATAATGACGATATTTATAATGATAACAGTATTGGAAAAAGATAAAATTTTGAAGTATTATTGTGTGTTATATGCCCACTATAATTCTAATCTTAGAGGAATCACTTTGTAAATACGTACAAGTACTTCTTTTTGTTTCTCATTATATTTTATAGGGTATTTTTTCCCATTAATCATGTCAAATTCTTTTGATTTTTATATATCAAGCACATATTTCTGTTTATTGCTTTCTTATCCAGTAAATTTAAATGTATCAAAGTAAAGTGAGCGGTGGTGTAGAGGTTAAAGTGTCTGCCGCTCCTCCGGTATGTTGTGGGTTTGAGCCCCACAGGGGTCGTGACTGTACCTCCTCAATCCTCATATGACACCAGTACTGGTTTTTCCAGTAAGTGGACTTGAGAGTGACACAATAAGCTTCAAGCTTTCTTCACAATCGAGCTAAATTAAATAGTATAAACTAAACTAAAGTGAATTTAATTTCATTTGCAAAGCTAGAAAGATTCCTTTTTTCATTTAAATTTTCTGTTTTTGTTTGGGGAAAATTTCTTCATAAGAGAAATAGTTGTCATCTTAACAAACATTTTTTCCCATTTACTTATTAATAATTAACAATGTTACCCTTGGCTTTTAGATCATTGCCTTTTTGAAGAATCTAATAAAAGCAGACATTTAATACAGTGTCTACAGATTCTTCCAATAATAAGAAGGCCAAGAATGCAAAAGTATTTATTTATCTCAGTGTTGTGTTTGATCAGGGATAAGTCAGGGCTTACCCATCTTTGTGGTGGAATATATCATAAAACTTAGATAAAAAGGCCCACCAATATTCTTGCCATATACAAAACAAATATTGACACTACAACTTTTGGCGAAGCTTGACTGCCTGTATTATATACATGTGGGATAAATATTGGGCATAACATTGCTGCAAGATTATGGGGCTAATAATAATGTCATGTTGTACGCCAGTGTATTTTTTTCATATAATCAGCAATTTAGCAGTTTCATATTAAATCTACCGACCTACGCCAGTGTTATCTGCTGTGGACGAAAGATATAGCCCCATTTTAAACCATCAGGTTGAAGTGAGAGATAAATTTAAATTAGTTTGAAAATGCCATTTTTTCAAATCAAATATTTTTTTAATTAAAAGAACTTCAGTAAATCTTTTAAGAACTTTCTATTTTGGAATTTTAGGTGTTTTGACATACATGTATTGTACTTTATCATAAATATTTCCTGCTACAATTTGTCAGTATTTCTTGTTTATCACTTTAACAAAGACTATTTGATTATAATACAGATATTGCTATAAGACTAAACATATGGGCTGTTGTTACTGTTGGCTTCCTTGACTGATTAAGTGAGAAGTTAAATATGTCACTAAACATGCTAAATAAACACAATTTAATTGTAACATAACAGATTTCACTTTTTGTTACAAAGATACTTATTGGTCAAATTTGTAAATCACTTTAACATTTTCATTGGTTAATAATGTTACCCTAGAGACTGTCAAAAGAAACATTTTTTTTTTGTATTAGATGGAAGCAACAGTCTTCACAGGAATTTGGAATAAACAACATCTACTTTATAAATTAATAGTTGATATGTTTTGAACTAGCAAGTTACTTTGGTGCTTGTCTTAAATTGTGTGTTAATCTAATACAAATTGGAATTATTGGAAGAATTAACTGTGAAGAGATTATTTAGTGTCCTACAAAATAAAAGAAGAAATTATCAGAACTTAACAATGGCGTTCATTATTAGTCTAAACATTATAATGGGGCACAGACCCTGCATCTTCAAGGAAAATCATTGACAGATAGCATTTTTGTGGGTTTCTTTTGCAATGCTGCTTTAAAAAAAAATATGTATAGCTTTATAATGCATTTTTAATGTATTAAAGCAATGTTAGGTGTGTTATTTGTTCAAAATTAATGATGTTAAAATTTCCCAGTAAGACATTAATTTTGATGGTGATATAAGAGCTTATAGTAACAAGTAATTCAACATGCAGTCTGCATAATCATGGGAGTCTATAAAAATATTAAAGTCCCAGGATCACATTTACAAGTAACTCTTGAATTATCAAGAAAAATGTCTTTATTTATCACTGACAGACAGAAATTACATTTTATATTTGTACCAAAAACATTCCTTACTTTGCTTTTTAAACTGAAAAGTAAATTTAGAAACAAAAGACAGTTTTTTTTTTCAATGATATTGCAAAAAATAAGAAAGGCTTTCTAGTAACTCTTTTTTCTTGAAGAAACAACTTAAATATGGAAGAACGGCATATGTCAAGATTGTTTTAGAGTGCATAGAACATGGTTTTATCATTATCCTTCAATAAATTATGTAACTATATCAGTAAATTCAAAGTGATCCTGGGACTTTAAAAAATTCCATTTATCATGAGCGTGTGATTACTCATGTTACTAGTCTGAATCAATTAATAGGTGACGATATTTGCCTCACTTGATTGCTCTCTTTTGTTTGTGTAGCTTATTATTTAAAACAATATCTTTGTTCAACACATTCATAGTAAAGTAATTGTTAATTAAGGTGCAATAAAGTATTAGCCAAATCATTTCTGCCTGAGTTAAATCAAAATAAAACAGAACAAAAGTTTATTGTTAACATCTTTTGTCAGTTCTAAGTAACAGATTGCAGTTTAACGACAGATGATTTAAATTTGTTCTTACCTTTAAATGTTTAAATTTCAGAAACTCGGTATGTAGTTAACTTCAAAGATTTGTGAAAGTTAGCAGTCAATCTTTGAAAGGTTAACAAATTTACAGTTTATTAACCTAAGGAATTTTAATCCTTATGGAACAGCTTAAGGATATATTATATATATATTACCTTTATTTGTATAATGGCTTCATAGCAAACGCTGACAGAAGTTATTTTCCTTTGGTCCAGTACATTTTGTATATGGGAAAGTTGACAGAAGTTATTTTCCTTTGGTCCAGTACATTTTGTATATAGTATAGTTGACAGAAGTTATTTTCCTGTGACCCAGTAAAGTTTGATAATGTGGTATTGACTCTACAGGAGTTACGAAACATGTTTTCGTAAAACATGTACAGTAGTTTTCAGGTTTGTTTTTATTTACCTTTTGCATTTTTTTTTCTTTTTCAAATCTGTTTTTTTTTATGAACATTTTTTTTAAATCTGAATGCAAGAAATTTTATTTAAAGTATCAGTAAGAATGAAATATTTCAACCTGTTTTCAGATTTTGTTTAACTGAAACATTCCCAGTTCAACTCTAGACATGGATTCATAAATAGGAAGAAAATGTTTTGATAG
>JAUMHA010350681.1:0-14089 GCA_032359765.1 Saxidomus gigantea | reverse complement strand
CGGCTATTTGCTGATGATACTGCCGTTTACCTTGCAGTTACTTCCCTTTCTGATTGTCAAAGGTTACAAAATGATCTTTCTAAGCTAGAAACGTGGGAAAAATTGTGGGACATGGAATTTAACCCTAGTAAATGCCAGGTCCTCAATATTACACGTAGCATAAAACCCATCCAGTTCCCTAAGCTTCATGGTCAAACACTCTAATCAGTTAAGGATGCAAAATACCTTGGTGTAGACATCAGCCAAGATCTCCGCTGGAATACACACATCTCAAGAATAAAAACAAACTCAAACAGAACACTAAGCTTCCTCAAACGTAACCTCAAAACAAAACATGGAAATATCAAATAACTCTGTTACAAAACATTAGTCAGACCACAACTAGAGTATGCATCATCTGTATGGTCACCACACACCCAGGTTAATATTTACAAGCTGGTATTCCAGAGATACTAGTGTGACAGATCTGCAGAACACCCTCGGATGGAGCACCCTTGAGAACAGGCGTCAAGTCTCGAAATTGGTTATGTTTTGCAAAGTATACTACAATCTTGTAGCAATCTCCCTGTGCAGTTACGTAGAAGTCCCAAATAGGTTAACAAGACATATGTACCCCTTTAGCCTCCGCCAAACCCATGCAAACTCGGACTTTTTAAGTACTCTTTTTTCCCCCCATATACAACAGTTACCCACGCATATTGCGATCCTGCCTGATCTTGAATCATTCAAACAGGCGGTGGCCCAACTTAATTATTAATCATACAATAATTGTTTTAAAACCTATTATTATTTTACTATTCTTAACAGTTTTAACAATCTTGATTCTCTTAACTGTAAGAACTATCTTGCAGTTGTTTTATCTTTTATTAACACCCGGCGTGCACCCTGCCCATAATACTCGTGAGAGGTGTGAGGCAGTATAACAAGATAGATAGACAGTATCCATGCACCATTTACTCACCACTTATTAAATATGCGGCCCACAATAACTGTTGATTACGATTTTCAATACGCCTGCTTTTAAAGAGACATACATTAAAACGGAGAGTAACTTAAGTAACCTCAAAACATTTTCCATTCAAATAATAAAAGGGATTACCACCGAATCTCAAAGTTTCATCTAAATATGCCAAGAAACATCTGGAAAATACGTTCTGTACTGCAGTAAAACCTTCATAAACACTTTTATAAAAATGTTTGGGTGGATAGCGATTTGTCATAAAAAATGTCGCTATACTGGCACACCATACGTAAACGAGACAGTTCCTAATATACGTTCTTATAGAAATATTTTTTTTTTAAAGTTGTCTACGTACATTAACCTCTTTTATAAAGTTTTGAGAAAATAATCTGTTAGTTGTAGGATTTACCTCTGTAATTACTATGTCAGCTACATTTACAAAAGAAGTACATTGTATATCAGAACAGAAACAGAAACCAACTTCTGCACAAAGTACGTCAATTATTCATGTGTTCACACATAGCGGATCATACACCACTACCATTAAGCCACTGAAGGAAAGCTCTTTTTACTGAAGTCCTTCCTCGACTAACATTGATAGGTACAAACTATCTATAAACAACTTATCGTTTTACTCTTGCTTGAGTTAAAGGATAATGAGTCGGATAGAGACACTGCCAAAATACTACTAAAAAAATATTTTTATGTTTTACATTTAGCAATGGTAACGTGTTTACGAGTCTCCAATCAGCTCTGTCGCACGCACACACGCACGCACATATACATTTAAACGTTTCGCGAAGAATATAACTTTATAACTAACTCATCCTTTCACTCTGTATCCATACATTCTTTACTAGCACGCAATACGAAAGGGCCTTTTAGATCAACAGGACCCTGAAACACGCCCCATATATTTTGATAATGAGGAGCCGTTATGCTAGTTCTCCGTATATTTCAACGATGGCAAATCTATATTGTAAATGTATCATGACTTATAATAATAATAATAATAATAATAATAATAATAGGAATAGTAATAATAATATCTTTATTTACTGAAGGTAAACAAAAATGACGGATGAATCAACATTAAGAGCAAACTAATCTATTTATGATACGTTGCTTTGTGGATGGGGAAGATGGGGAATTAGCAATGACCATCTTGATTTTTATAAACGAATCTTGAAAGTTAGCATTGGCTTTCTAGTTCAAATTAAGCTGTTCTGCTTAACTGGGAACTTTCATTCGTCAAATCAAGTCAATATTGGAAGATAGTGTAAGTTATTTGTATGAAATTTCATATTTGCTATTCTTTACTTCAATATTTAGAGGATACAGATTGGAAAGAATTATATTGCTATCGTATCTGAAATATTTTAAAACATCTTATGTCATGCACAATGGTACGTTTGTGTTACATATCCTGTCGTAAACATTGTTGAAACTAGTTTTTTTTTCATGGGAGTGGGTTACGAAATCCAGTAGAGTTATTGCTACTTATTTGAGAGAGAGAGAGAGAGAGAGAGAGAGAGAGAGAGAGGCATATTTGTCAAATCCTTGGACAAGAATTATAAGCAATTGTCCTTTAATAGAGACATTTTACATTTTGTATCGTTTACGTTATACTGTAGCTATATTGTATACATTGGAAAAAAGGTGTGATTCATTACGTATGCAATACGTGTTTTCTCGTTGGAATTGCCTATCGGCGATCCGTTTATTTATATCAAAGCATAAACATAATTCATATAAACATTTTTACAATACATGAAATTAAATTTTCGATGATACAAAGTAAATGTATTTGATAAAATGATAGAAGAAATAATTGATAATGATGAACAAAACAGTATTGAGAAAAATTATTTTCCAACTTTTAAAAAATCTGTTTATGTTATATATTATTGACATAGTTAATTAATCCATTATGGAAAAATGTTTTCTCTTTTTTCTTATCCATATACATTTTGTATTGAATTAACACTACCAAATCGTAATAAAGTCTTTAATGATTCGTAAATTTAACATGTATTGCTTTGTTTTTCAACTGTTTATAGAAACAACTATGAAAATGTCCAATAAAAGCTTTTTGTTTTACATTTCGAAAATAGAAGTTGTCAAATGGCAAAGCTCAATAATGGCGGCGCCAAGTGGAAGCTCAGAGGTAAACTGTTTATATAGTGAACATGATAAAAGTATTGATCATTCAAAACCAATGTGTTTATTTGAAATAGTTTTTTGTTAGAGTTTTAAGACTCGAAAGTTGTTTGAATGCTCAATCTGTGAATGTTGTAAACGTTGAAAAAGTTTGACCAGTAAGTGTACTTTATTTCGGTCAAGCTACTTTGAGAAGACATTTCGGATATGACACATTTTTCTTGTAATTTTTGTCGCCCAAGCCGAGCCTAAAATGTTCAAATTTGAATATGAAAAGGAACAAAAAAAGGAGAAAAAAATATTTCGGCGGCGGGATTTGAACCTCGGTCGTAAAATTATAGCGACTGGGCCACGGAGAATGATCAAATAGTGAATGCTTACATAAGACATCAATAATCAATTTCAATATAGAAACAACTGCTAACATAATAGTATACAGAATAAATATCCGAAATGTCAACGAATATCTTCCACGTCCGAAAATACAGCTATTTTTCCTGTTGTTGTCATATTTTATTGGTCAGTCAAATATTAATAGCAATTTACATTGAGTTTGTATTGACAAATCACATACTGCAATGTTTATTTAATGATCAACTCCTACATAAAAACTCCTATTAACTCAATATACAAAATTGATAGTGTGGGCGCCGCCATTATTTCGCTTTGCCTGATCCTTACCGTATTGGATGTTTTCAAAATAGTATATATACTATGTTGCAAAAGAAAGTGTGCACTTAGGTTTTTGTTTATTTAGTATATTATTTTTACCAGAATTAATGATGTTTGGTATCAAAATTTTGAGCAATGTATGCTCAGTTTCATGCGCTTTAATAGAACAATCAATCGACAGTAAAGGGTGCAGTGTTCGCAATTTGAGACCGATACGTTAATCAAAGTTGAGATATATTTAGAATGAAAAAGTGCACACTTTCTTTTGCAACTGAGTATATACACATTATTTGTACTCTGCGGTATATCGTGAAGCAGAGTACGTTTGTTCACATGGACACGGTACATTGAATTACAAACCGGCTTGATCGGTATCGTGTGGTCAAGCGTACAGTGAGATACTCTATAAAGGGATAATTGCATACCATAAAAAATTGATGTTGGTACGGGGGATGTTTCATGAAATATTGGAAGCGAATCTTGCCGTCTTCAAATTAGTTGGTAAGAGTGATGTCCACTTACACATGGGAAATAAATTTTCCAATCTTCAAATATGTCGGTAATAATGATCTCCCCAGAAATAGGGGAGATAAATCTTATCATCCTAAATTGAGTCGGTAAGAGCGATTTCAGCGTTAGTTTTTTTGTACTTCTTTTGCAGTAAGATTAATTTTAATAAAAAAATAAAAAAGTTAATTCAAAATATTGTTTTTGATATAATTGTTTACATGACGTCACGTGACATTTTCAATCATCACGTGGTGTCTTGTGAAGGCAGTGGTTTCGGAGCTCATCCAATCAACTCAATGTGAGGAGATTGCTAAAAATAAACAAGTGAGAATGATGTCCTCTGAAACGGTTCGTACCGCTTATATGTCTCGAACGAGGATGGTGGACCCAAAAAGCACACATACAAACAAACAAATGTCCTCTGAAAAAACGGAAGTAAATCTTGCCATCCTCCAGCATATAGGTAAGAGTGACGTTTAATGAAATAGGGGAGATATTACCTGTAATCTCAAATTGAGTTAGTAATTGTGAAGTCCCCTGAAACAAGGGAAGTAAATTTTACCATTTTAAAAAGGCTGGTAAGAGTGACGTCGCCTAAAACAGGGGAGATGAATATGTTCATCTTAAAATAAGCCGATAAAAGTGATGTCCGCGTAAACAGAGGCAAAAAAGGGGCGATAAATCTTTTCATAGTGAAATAAGTCAGTAATGGTGATGTCCTCTGGAATGAGAAAAGTAAATATTGCCATCTTAAAAAGATAGGTCAGAGTTGTGTTCCCTAATAAAGGGAAGATAAATATTTTCATTTTACAATAAGTCGGTAAGGCTGATGTCCTCTGAAAAAGGGGAGGTAAATCTTGCCGTCTTAAAATGGTTGGTAAGAGCGATGTCCCATAAAACATGAGAAGTACATTTTGCCATGTTCACAAAGTCAGAGCGATGCCCAAGTGAAACAGGGGAGAAACATATTGCGACTTAAATTTAGTTTGTAAGGGCGATGCCCCCTGAAACAGGGTAAATAAATGTTGCTATCTTCAGGTAAGTCGGTAAGAGTGATATGCTCTGAAACACGGGAAGTGGGTTGTGTTGGTAAGTTGTTGGTAAGAGTGATGTCCCATGAAATAGGGGAAAAAATCCTGTACTCTTAAAAATAAACTATCACTGAAGGTGATGAATACCCTCCTGTCCCCCCCCCTCCCTCCGCCCCGGGAACCTCGGAACTTATGGCAAATAATTAAAGGGGTAATGGAGATTAAAGGGGTAACTGGACTATATAAACCACTAGATGGCACTGGGGCAGGTTTTTCAATATTTTCAAACATGTTTCCGATCAGAAGCCTTTTTTCAAAATTTTGACAAAGTTACAGAACTGTTTCCTTTGAAATTTGTTACAAAGGTAAACTGTGCCATTTCAAAACAGTTCATCCAAAAATCTTAATTTCATATCACTTCTAAAAGAGACTTTGAGAAAAAAATCAAACTGTCAAACAGACGATCTCAGATTTCAATTTCCCAGGAGGTGTGGCTAATTGCTGATAAAGTCTGTGTTTATAAACAAAGCCACGTGGTGATGTTTATACACTTGGGAGCAGTGGCATGCATTACAAATCAAAAACAGTTTACTAACCTTAATGAAAGTTTATTTCCATAAAATGAGAATATCCTTCATTAAAATGAATCATTTAGTTATTCTAGACCTATGTAAATAAATTAAAAGTCAGCAGATAACATAAATATATATTTTTGTGCAGAAATCTATTCAAGTTGCCATATGTTTTTCGAGTAGTCAGTATTGAATTTTCTAATTTTGGTATAAATGTCTAACTTGCAAAAGTACACAGCAGGACATAACTTCCCTTGTAGTTCAAATGTTTTGTTCTTCCCCCAATCGTCTATACTTTACTTCAAAAGCCCCTTCTGTCCAGTTCAGTAATTTCTATAATATTTTGTTGTTGTATGATACTATTTCCAGGTTCAGGTAGTCTTCTATTTCTTAGTAAAGCCATTGGGTATGCAGATACAATAAGGCAAACGATAACAGTGTTGGTATAAATTGTTTAAATGTTTATGTGACTTAGATGAAGAATCCTCCTACTAAACCACTGCAAGGATCGCACCTGCAGGGTCAGTTAATATTATCCTGGCTCATTATATTATGATCCATTATTATCGAAGAATAAGGCTTTCAGATTGATTTTACTTTTGATTTTAGTAATTTCTCCATTTTTTTTCCTTGATGGTCTATAATTTACATCATCCTGTGTTATCATCACTATGAATTTTCAAATCCGTGTCAAGAACATTAAAACTAATACAAATAGCTCTTTTTACTCTCTTTTGATATAAACAATACAGGTCTTTTTCTTATGCACATTTTCTGCAATGCTTTAAATATAAATACATGTACATGCATATACATTGAACTGTTGCAATAATTTCCGTCCTTTTTCTGACACATGTGTCAGTTTCATGTCTGGAATTTGTGTCCTTCAAAAATACACAAACCAGACCTGCATGCTGATGGCATCTAATTACCAATTAATTTTGTGACTCTACCTTAATTGGGTGCTGAAATATTCATTTTACCACAATGTTTTTATATTGTAGGAAATTACACAAAATCAGGCCTTGTGCAAAATTTGACTCTGAGTTAGGTGTGGAATGTAGTATTTATCTTTAAATTTGTTTAAAAAGGGAGAATATGAATGAAAGTCATGGGATAAAAAGAAAGTGAGAAGAAATAAATCAGAAGGTGGATAAATTTTCATCTGATTCCAAAGTGCTCATTATACAAAATATAAGAAACGTAAAGAAAAGAAGCCCCAAGTCAGCTCAAGAGCTAAAATCATCTGCTTGCTATTGTGATTCATTCACTCTCTTTTTTTGCTATTTTGCTGCTATTTTTACCAACCTCCAGTTTAATTGACAGGTATTTTAGAGGTATCAAGTTACAGCTGCACACAAGAAATACTCGCTGGTATATCAGCGAGAGTTGCCCCTTTAAGAGCACACAAGATATTATGTCGAGCCTCTGTTACCTTGACCTAGTGACCGAAAACATGGACCTTGCAAAATGAGGCATTGTACTTCTGTCAAAAATCATTTAATTGTGACCAGGGGTTTAGGAGATTAAGAGCACACATGAATTCACTATCTGACACCCCTATGACCTTGATCTTTAGCCTAGTGACCAGCAAAGTAGACAATGCACAACTAGATATGGTACTTACTAATTCTGTGAAGTATCATTACAATGTGACCAGGGGTTTTGGAGATTTAAAGCGCGCAAGATTTTACTATATCGAGCCCCTTAGACCTTGACCTTTGACCTATTGACCCGACACCTGGACCTAGCACAACTAAGAATTGTCTTCTGTGAAGTACCACTAAATTCTGACTAAGCGTTTTGGAGATTTAGCGTCCACAAGATTTTACTATTTCGAGCCCCTGTGACATTGACCTTTGACCTAGAGATCCGAAACATAGACCATGCACAACTTGACATGGTACTTATCACTTTTGTGAAGTATCATCAAATTTTGACAAGATTTTAGGAGTCACCAAGATTTCCGTCTACAGACGGACGGACAGAAAAGTTGAATGCAGTATAATTATTCTCCCTCTCACTGTGTGTTCGACGTGTATAATAAGTCGTTAAGAGTGATGTCCACTGAAACAGGGGAAATAAATCTTGCAATCTTAAACAATAGACTGATGTCCTTTGAAACAAAGGAGATAAATCTTGCGACTTAAAAATAGTCGGTAAGAGCGATGTCCTCTTCAACAGGGGAAGTGATTCTTGCCATCTTAACGAAATCTGTAAGAGTAATGTCCCTTGAAGCAGAGGAGATAAATCTTGCTTTATAATTCATCTGACATAGGGGCAAGTACATGTTTGTGTATACATTTGCCGCCGAAAAATATACACAACGAGCAGATGCTATAGAGAAACTTTATTTCAAAATTACAAGAAAACAAAATAACCTAGTTGAAAATCCTTAAAATTTATGAAGGATTAACAAACAGGTATTTAGTTGTAGCTGTGTTATCTTTTCAGTTCCACGTTCCAACGTTGAGTTTATGCCAGCCTGTAGTAAGCATTTTCCTGACCAGGAAGTTTCAAAAACCATCTTGCAAGCGAACGACAGAGACATTTGAATGATAACATGCCTGCTACGTCTGCAGATGACAGGCACATCTTTCCTTAATGATCTAAACATGTCATCAGGTTTGATTGAAGTAAAGGAAAGGTTTAAACTTTTTTGTTATTCTTAAAACGTCATCTGGTGATTAAATTAGGGTTAAGTAGTTCCTAAAATTGCAGTGAAACATGATATTAAAGCATGTTCGGCGCACTATATTTTGTAAATAAATGTAAGGTACTGATAAAGGTTGATTTTATATTGCACCATCTTATAAATACGTTTTGTTTATTTCAGTTTCCCGTTTTCCAATTCTCATAAGTATGCCCCTTCGAAAATGAGGGGTACATTGTATATTGATTTGCAGATGTCGGTAAGTCGGTCATTCGGTCGGTATGTCTGTCCGTCTACCTACTGGTTTCCGGATGATAACTCGAGAACGCTTAGACCTAGGATCTTTAAAGTTAATGTCATGACCAGCATATGACTCCCATTCTTTTGAGGTCGGTATGTCAATGGTCTAGTTCAGTGTGACCCGGAATAGATCCAAGCATATTGAAACTTTAAGTGAAGGTTGGTCATGACCGGTAGAGGATACCTATTGATTTATAATTCAGTATGTCAAAGGTCAAGGTCAAAGTGACCAAGAATAATAAAAACCGTTTTCGGACACTTAGGCCTAGGATTTTGAAACTCAAACTGAAACTATTGAGGTTGGTCATGACCAGCAAATGACCCCTGTTGATTTTGAGCTCAGTAGGTCAAAGGGAAAGGTGACGGTTACCAAGACTAGTTGAACGGGTTTCGAACGATAACTCGAGAACGCGTGGGCCTAGCATCTTGAAACTTAGTAATTTCGAGGTTTTTGTTTTAAGGCCAACACTTTTTTTGTTAATGTATTTTCAAGGTCAAATAAATATATATTTTTATCAAAATTTAAAAAAAATGTCTAAAGCATATTTAGTATGCAATAGTGTCTTGTGGACCTCTTCAAAAGTTGTTAAAATCATGCCCCTGGAGTCATATATTTGCTCCGCATGGTGGGTCTCTTGGTATAGGAAGAACTTAAAAAATCTTCTTCTTCAAAACCACAAGGCCTGGAGCTTAGACATTTGGTGTGTATCATTGTCTAGTGGTCCTCTATTAAGTTTGTTCTATTGATGCCCCTAGGGTACATAGAAATATGTCGGTAAACCTTTAAAAATCTTCTTCTCCAAAACCACAATGTCTAGAGGCTTAGATATTGATTCTGTAACAGTGTCTAGTGGAGCTCTTCAAAGTTTGTTAAAATCATGCCCCCAGTAGCAAAATTGACCCTGCCTGGGAGTTCACATGATATAGGAAAAAATTCTTAAAACCTCCTACTCAAATACCACGAGGCCTTGAGCTTAGATATTTGTTGTGTAATATCGTGTCTTAAGTTTGTTCAAATCGCGCCCCAAAATTGACCACATCCTCGGGGTTCCCTTGTCTTTATTAAGAGTTATAGGAGAAACCTAGCGTCCAATAAGTTTCTATAGCAACCACTGACATACCAAGCAACTACTGACTTCCTTTACAACCAGTGACATTTTTAGCAACCAACCAAAGCAACCGCTAACTTTCGCTTGGAACAAGTGACTTCTTTAGCAACCAATGACTTTCTTAGGTAAGCGCTTTGGTACAATATATACACCGTTGAGCGATTTTGGCCATCATGGCCATCTTGTGTTTCTATTTCCTGAAAATCATTTAGCGAAAGAGTGAATGTTACTGCTGTGAATACCACCAAAATGTGAGAACTGTACTAAGAAATAGAATTAATAACAACGCATTTTTGCACATGTCTTCTTTAGGTGCAGTATATCAAATAACAATACAACTATTGTTGCACTAGATTTCGTCTGAAAACGCTTACATTGATAGTTCTATTATCTCCCTTTAGTTTTGTATTGTAAGACAGAAAAGTGGGTTTCAATATACTGTATACTAGTATACATATGTTGTTTACCAAATTCTTAGGTATTACTAGCTACACAATTTATTGCCATCTTTTAAGGGCAGTATATCCTTTTCTGAAAATACTATCTCTGAAAATTGTATTTTCTAGTCTTGATTTACATTTTCTGCAAAATTAATCTAAAACTATTGAAATAATCCCTTCATTAAACTTCGTAATATAACTAAATGTAAATATCGTAATAGCTACATTTGTACATCGCCAAATGGATAGCAACTAGACGTAAGAGGTATCCAGATAATAACGCAAATTATCGCAATTACATTTTCAAGAAACTACCTAAAATACAGTCAGGAATACGGATGCGTATTAATTAAATAACGAGTGCGTAGCACGAGTGATTTTACTTTTCGCATCCGAATGACTGACTGTATTTTATTAAACGATAAAATACAGAGATGCATTTATTATTTCGATTCT
This sequence comes from Saxidomus gigantea, assembly GCA_032359765.1. NCBI lineage: Eukaryota > Metazoa > Mollusca > Bivalvia > Venerida > Veneridae > Saxidomus > Saxidomus gigantea. Next base: position 3,225 of record JAUMHA010350681.1, on the reverse strand, counting down.
AACACGAAATTGTCCTTGAAAAAAAACTTGAACTATGTTCGACGCGTAGCAACATTCCATAGTAACTTACAAACACGGAGTGCGACATTAAACCCCACGTTTTGCCCGTGGCAAACGTGATGTATTTTAGCGTTAAATAATGTATAACTTCTTTCCCTCTATATCTATATACGAAAAGTTGCGGATCGTGTTAGAATATTAAATAATAAATATAATGTATACCATACAGAACACTTCTTATTGCATAAATAATCTTTGAAATTATCTTGATAGCTGTCCAGCTCTTTCGTGGCAAAAATATGTCATCATTAGAATAGCCATTATCAAAATCATTATCATCAGCATTATGAACGCTAATCTTTGTAACAAAAGTGACTATTATCTTTATCAGCGCCAAAACAAAGAGTTGTTGCTTGCAAATCAGTAAGAAAAGGAATACTTTGAGGGTGACATCTGTACCGCTGACCATCGTTGCTGTTGTCAGTTTAATCATATGGGAATGATGGAACCAAATCTTTTTCAGTGTACATGGTCCTTCTACTTGTCGGAAACTTTTAGCACATATCTGGCTATAACTCACAAACGAGTTACCAGATCTTTATGAAGTTTCACCTCAATCAACTTCGGTTCCTGATGCTTCTGAAAAGATTTTTTTGTTACTCCTAAAAATAGATTTAGCTCACAAATGAGGCTTAACAATGAGGTCACCAATCCGCTGTAGGGTTTTATTTTAAACTAAAAAGTTAAAATAGCAAGTATTCTGTAATTTGCCAACTCAAAATAAATTTACATTCCCGGTTTAATTGCTTCTAAAAGCCTATAATGTGATGTCAATGTTGTTGAAAGAACGAAAAAATGAAACATGCATGTTTTGGTGGACAGACAGTTTCTCTCTTCTCCTAAGGTAAATATCGACATTTTCGTTGAGTTGTTGCTGTTAGCTTGGTTGAAATCAAACGTCTGAAAGATAAATAACAGACGGTCCACAACAATAACAAAATCAAGCGTTTTAAAACAGAGTCGGAAATAAAGGTTCTCCGAATTAAAGGACCGTAACCATTACAATGTATTGTATTATACACTTTGGAAAGCTGCACCGAAGAGGTTTTACATATTTTAATTCACCTATAATTAAATGCTGGTTTATAGGGCTTAAAACAGGAATATAATCATTTATATTTAATAGATCAGTAAATCTAAACGAAGAACACTGTCTAACGTTTATCTCTTTTATATCTATATCCGAGCGGTCGATTCTCTTTAAAAATGTACAACGAGAGCTACTATACACTTATATACATATAATTTTCCCCAGGCTACTTGCCTATTGACAAGATACAAATGATTACCAGAAATGATTGGTTACTTTAAAGGATTATCTATTAAATTAAAATAAATCTATATTCTACACTGTCCTATGCTCCTATGATATTAAAGTTTGCTTCCCCCGACGCCGAAGTACCCACAAAAATTAAAGTTATCTATCAACCTATTAAAACTAAAGTCTCTCTTTCTTATGCTCTAAGATATACCTCGCAACCCTGGACGCCGAAGTACCGCGGATAGTTAAGGTACCTATCACAACTATACGAACCTATTTAACCCGTAACTCTTATAATAGTGTATGTTTCCCCGGACACCCAGGCATCCGCGAGAAAATGTCTCCGATACTATTATACTCCGTGTTACAAACACTACACTACACTATACCTCTACGACCCAGGCTGCTAGCTAATATAACATACCCCCATCTCCGGACGCCAAAGTACCCGTGATATCTATTGTTTCAGTAATATTAATGTCCTAATGTCTTAGCAATTTAATGTCTCTCCGAACACCAACGCATCCGCGAGAAAATCTCTCCAACAATATTAAACTCTGTCTTACAAACACTACACTGCACTATACCTCTACGATCCAGGCTGCTAGCTCATATACCTACTTCCATCTCCGGACGCCGAAGTACCCGCGAGATATACATGTATATGGCTTTAGTAATATTATAGTCTATTTGTAGCATTTTCCCGAGCGAATATCCTATCTGGTTGTATCTCATACATTCTACATCTACGACCCAATCTTCTATTCTATACCACTTTCACTTTAGGCAACAACAGGAATATAGTTTCCGTGGTAATGGCAGGCGGACAGTTTACTTTACAATCTTTCCTGGGAAGAACCAGTGTCCCACACACAAGTTTCCATATTTTGTTTGTATATGTGCTTTTTGGGTAAACCATCCTCGTTCGAGGCTTAAAACAGTACTGCCCGTAGGTGTGACCATATTTACCAATGTGCCCTGTTTTATATGCTTGAAAGGATTATGGGTAATATGGAACATCTCATTCATTATATTAATCCATTTTATCAAATTCATATATAAATGGGGGTGTCCGGTTAAAACTATTACTAAAATTAATATCAGCGCTATAGCTCACACGTAAAATACGATTTACCCCTGCAGGTAGTTCTAAATACTAGATAGTCTAAATCAATGATTACTTTAAACTCAAACCCACATTTAAACAATATCTGGCTTGAGTATTAATTTTCCACTTTCTCTTTAAAATGCAAAAGGTGGATTGGAAATAAGGAGAAGTAACTAAGGCCAATTACTACTATATTGTAACAACTGCATCAGTTGAGCAGAGATTATTTTTAGAACTGCATGTTTGTCATATTTCATGGCATATGAGATTTGAGATCCGAAGACTAGCTGTAATGTACAGAGTGCAAAAATAACGTTTTTGTTGTAAAGACAAATAACAGAAATAAGTCATTTGTTGTATAGTATTGCGAAACAAGTTCTTACAACTTATATAAATCGCTCTCGAGACTCGCGCCAGATGGAATCAACCTTGAAGAGAGATAGAGAGAGAGAGAGACAGAGAGGGAGACACAGAGAGAGAGGCAATGTGGAATAACCTGTGTATTACCTAAGTACACTATCAGTACTTGGGCACTGATGGGAATCGAACCCGGGACCCTCCGATCCCGAGGCGAAAGCGCTAATACTACACCAAGGCGGCTCTGTTGAATCGTATATGTCCCGGAACGTATATATCACACGAGAGAAAAATTCTCCACTGTGATAAGAGTTATATTCGGTCGAAAATAGTCTTCGCGTGAAACGTATATGGCACATAATGTTTGACTTCGAATTTTATAGGAACACGAAAACGAATATCTCACATGCAGAAAAAGGCAAATAAAAACGAAATTTTC
>JAUMHA010350570.1:0-14091 GCA_032359765.1 Saxidomus gigantea | reverse complement strand
GAAATTCAAGTTTGAAAAGATATTATTACCTCCCTTTACCTATCTTGGGTGCGCACCCAAGATAGGTTGGAAATAAACAAAAAGTAAAAATTGTCATAAAATGTTGCTTAAAAGTAATTGACCACCTTTAAGCATCTTTATTTACCAAAAAAAAAAAAGAAAAAAAATCTTTATTCACCAAGTTGTGAACAGTAATAATATAGCTGCAAGCAAGCAACTGATATGCCATTTTTTTACACATGTATTGTCAGACGTAGTGTATAACATGAGACTGTACTTGTGTTGATTTTATTTCAGGTATGGTGTTGGGCTTATCTACTTCAAACAGGAAAAGTTCCGCCTAGCAGAGATCCACTTCCGTAAAGCTTTAATGATTAATCCACAAAGTTCTCCTCTTCTGTGTCACATTGGAGTGGTAAGAAACAATTCTTTTTAATTTAGTCAATTTAAAATCTTTCATACTCTTTCTCTATGTGAACAGTTAAATGTTCAGCAACTTATGTCTCATGTTAAATTATGTTTCCTTATTAGTGTTGATTTGCCCTTTGCAAATTTAGCCCACCTGTGCAGTTATGGTGCTGCAAAGGAACACAGGTGAGCGATATAGGGCTTTCACAACCCTCAAGTTCAGATTTTATATTTATTGTCAGCATTTGGTTTCCTTTCATTCCTCCTAAACAATCAATAGGTGTTTGTCAAGGTGACTTTCTAGTTTGTTTTACACGTATTTTCAGGTTCTCCATGCTCAACAAAAGTCAGACCAAGCCCTAGCCACACTAGATAAGGCTATAGCAACTGATCCAAAGAACCCGCTGTGTAAATTCCACAGAGCTACCATCCTGTTTGCCAAACAGAAACATAAGGTTTGTCAAGGTTTTATATAAATCAAAGCCCTGGGATCACTTTGAATATGCTCACATAGAATATTGTTTCTTCATGAAAAAGTGTTGTTTTAAAGGATTTCTTTTTATTTTTAAATATTGTGAAAAAAATACTAAGCTATGTTTAAAACATATACAAAATGTACATTGTACTTTCGCTTTAAAACAAGCAATACGAGTAACAGGCCTTTTTGTGAGTAAGACATCTACATGTATCTTGGTATGTAACATCTAGAGTGACCATAGTTCTTAAACAGCCTCTTGTAAAATCAAACTATTTATAGTTGAATCTTGTCTTTCTTAACAAGAATTTTGTTAGTATTACATATTGTTCTTAGACCTAATAGCATTTTCTGTTAATAACTGTTAAGAAAGCATCTTATTGAACTGTTAATTGAAATATCAAGCCTGACTCCAGAACCCAAATTTTGGTTTTTGTGTAACATTTTACCTTTTACCTTTGCAGGAAGCTCTGGATGAACTAGAAGAATTAAAGAGAATTATACCAAAAGAATCTCTTATATACTTCCTCCTTGGCAAGGTAAGATAAATGTTCTTTGAAAATAAATGTACATGCGGTAATTGTGATATTGCTTGATATTGTTGTTGGGGGGGGAGGGGGCAAACTGGACCATCTGAGTGCTAAAAAAAACGTACCCCAAGGTCACAGGGTCTTAAAGGCAGAAGTATTTCTTCGAAACTTGTGAAACTCTCAATCAACTGGTGTACATGAAACTTAGCTTCAGAAATTTATTTTTGATTGCATAACAAGTTTTACTAACTTAGATTAACTGCTTTCAAGACTCATTCCTGATGGAATCCACCTCGAAGAGAGAGAGAGGCAGTGTTCTTGTTCATCATCATTAAGATTGTTGATAGTCCCTGGCGACCATGGGATTGCTCCCCGGCTGTATTTGCCTAGACACTAATATTACTCCAATACATACTGGTACCTAATAAAAATTTTAAAGGTAGGCAAATGTGTATACCCAGTCAGTTTTGTCCAATTACTTTTTTTTAGCCAAAAATTATGTATGTAAAATGCCGGTATCCAAATATTTTAAAATTACCATGCATCTATGTGAAGAAAAGAAAATTGAAGAGTGATTTGCTATTTTTCAGGTTCATAAAAAATTGGGGAACACCGACCTAGCATTAATGAATTTCTCCTGGGCAATGGACCTGGACCCAAAAGGGCTCAACAACCAGATAAAGGAGTCAATTGAGAAACGATTTAATACGGACGACGATGACTCATTAGCAAGACTTAGTGAATCTGGTATTTATAGTAATAGTAACTAAAACCCTTTTCATTTTCCTACAAGAATCTGTTGACCCGCATTATGAATTTAATTTGTTGAAGGAATTGGTAAGGCAAAAGGTTAACGTTTATAAAGACACTGAATCAAGTAGCAACAGGGTGCTGTGCTGTCTTAAACGGGCATTCCCTACGATGAGAAGATTATTTTAAAATGTTTAACAATGAGCTAAATGTATGTATTATAGTATACAGTATACTAATAAGTAAAGAAGTTTTTCAAGAAGGAGGTATATCATTAATGTCTTGTTCACACTTGGCATGCCAATATTGATGGTTTTTTATAAATTATGAAACGAGCGTTAATGAAGATTGTGTGGAAACTATAACACATTTTTATGCTCAATTTACTGACGTCTGCTGGAGGATCTAGCTGAAACTTCCAGCTTTGGTAACAGTTCTTTCAATTGTTTGAATAAAAACTGTTTTGAAGTTATTTAAATTGATATTAGAGTCAGAGTATGCCTCTTTAAATCCTGCAGGCATGCCTTAGTTAGAAAAGAAAAAAATTAATGGAAGGCAGCTTTCTGTCTGTCCGTCCGTGCGTCCGACCTTACTTTTTTTTTCGTTTATGTTGCTAATGTTTAGAATATATCATACTCACTAACTGCTGCTTCATCTTAGAAGTCCTTTCTCCAAATGTTGATTGATTGGGTTGACAGGGCTGTTCTACATTTTGCCTGTTTGAATTATACAATTCTAAGAAATTGTTCTCATAGAGCCGAGCCCACACTACTGTTCTGACGCTTTGTTAGAAAGTTGGAAGTTTCTTACGAAGGACTGTCACTGGACCTTACCAAGAGAGCTGGTAATGTAAACGGCCCAACCGTACGTACATGAAAATCTGTTGAAACATTCATTTAATCTTAAGAAATAACGTGAAGAAAAAAGTGCTTTATACATTGTAGGGTGACAGTTCTTGTTTATTTTCTCCAGATATGCCTGAAGTGGTACAATCAGGAAGTAACTCTTCACTAATGGACGCAGACGATATGTTACAAGCCGTTGAAAGCGACGAGAGTTTATGACATCGGCTCACTTAAAAAAACTGCCAAGAAACTGTATTTACCCTAATAATTACAGTGTGATACTTCCGTGATAGCAGATTATTGTCTTGCGTGTGCTGTAATAATATGTTGTTTTTTTTAAAGTAAAGTGCATTTTTGAAGTATATGTACAGATGGGGAATATGGTAATATTATTTTTTTACCATCTTGGTTTGGTTAGGATTTTGAGGGACATTATTTAATTGGAATGAGAGTGAGGCTAGAAGTTGATTCGGCATGATATTTATTGAGATTATCTGGGAAATTGAAGAAACCAGTTGTTGATAGATCATTTATAAATGCACTGAGTGTTGTAAGTTTCTTAAAAATAGTTACCGTAAACCAGTTATTTTACGCGCCAATTCATGTTTGTGTCTCGCTAATGTCAGACTGATACACTGATATTTAAATTCGCGTTTTTAGAAGGAAAAAAATAAAGTAAGGATAACTTGTGTCTGTATTCTACTGTTTGCGGAGAACGGGCCTCTGTCGATTAGAGAAAAATTATTTGCACGCCAGAATTAGTTTGCTTACAGTAGAGGTTTTTTTTGGAGGAATTTTATTTGAAATCACAGTACATGTACTTGTATAAGAGGCATTTAAAAATGAATTTATCATGAACCATCCAAATTTTTTTAAAATTGCTATTTTTTAACATCAAGTTTTAGGATTTGAATTAGGGCAGCAAATTCCAACGTTATTAACCCTTGCTCCACTGGCAGCAGTTGCATCTATGTATGCTAACAGTGCAGATCATTTTCTCGTTTGTTTGCCATTCAGTAGTAAATATTCAGGGAATACCCCTATGAACAAATAATAGTAGTGGCCAGACTTTAAGATGGGCAAGTCTATTTTAGAAATTTAGGTGGGTAAAGGTTAAAAGTGGGAAGTAGTATCAGCAGATGTGACAAGTTAATACTTTATCCTACAAACTCCTGTGGTAGGTGCTGATGCTGGTAAAGGGATGCCAACTCAAATCATGCAGGGGGTCAGGGAGGCAAAGGATAGTTTAGGGCGAATTGTTTGATTTTCTTGCACAGTCCTAAGGAATTCATACTTGAGGTTTTTGTTCGGCATCAGAATAGTTTTATCATTGTGCGACATAAATTTATTTGGGGTATTTTAATACCGAGGTAAATCAGGCTCTTCACTACCATTTGTTGAAATTGCCAAATGCTGGAAATTCTACAGAATTATTCTAGAGAATTAATGAAATTGGTGACAGTTCCACAGTTTGATATTTATTATAAAACAGATACTGAATGTTTGAGGTTGTATTTTTTTCTTCAGTATTGTAAGATATCTAGCATTTTTCAGGAGTAACTTTCCAAATTTCATACATACGCATGGTTGTCGATATTCAGACAAAGTTCAAGGTACACAGACAAAACGATTTTCATTAGTTCGAGGTACTCGATATTTGTATAAACATTCTATATTCGTCGTCATTTGTTGAAAAAGGTTTTGTTTGTTTGAGCATTATCAGTTTGAAAGAAAGCCCATTTTGTACACTTTAGAGATTTAAAAATAATAAATAGTATTATAGATGCTTTATAACCATGTTTTACCTCAGTTAATTGCATATTTGCACACAGGGATATTATGGTTCGAAATCTAGCGAAACTGCCTTTAAAAATGCCATTATGGCTTGAGAGAGTAACTTTTCTATTCATCTTGTTGTTCCTTTTTTTTTAAATTAAAAAAATTAAATTAATTTGTTTAGCAGTTTGAAAGTCTTGTTTTTCTACTATCTGAAAATTGTGCGAATGAACTACGTCTATCATGTCTTAATGTTGTACACTATTGTCCGTTGTTTGAGATTTGAAAATATTCCATCCCGTTCATGTATAAGTCGTTTAATTATTTGTGTGAATGCATATCTGTCCATCCATTGTCTTCACTTTGCACACCCTTTAGTGTAATTCTATTTAAATTCTCGTGAAGTCCATCTGTTGTATTTATAGGCATGGAATTACATGAACTTAAAATGTCTATCCTTAGTTAAAAGACCACCTGTCTTAAGAGACCAGCATTTCAACTTCCTCTGTGTAGTCGCTTAAGACAGGTTTGACTGTTTTAGTTACATGTAGTTTATTTTAATCTCATGTCTGTACTGTAGTTTTAATTTCGTTACAAAGGCATGCCCTTACTATCCTTCCTTTGCTATTACTGTTGCTACCATTGAGTAAATACAGTCACGGTCTACTGGTTGACGACCGATTACCTTTGCATCATTGCTGGATACAGTCTTAAGTATGTGTTCATGTAACAACTTTTCCCCTTCCTTGTGAAATATTTGCATCATCTTTATTTTGGGGATTGAACCTTTATCCGCCTGGGACCTGCCCTTGTGACCGGTGTAGATCATGATCAGCCTACGCTTCCTTTCTCGCTGATCATGATCTGCACTGGTCGTGAATTTTGTCAGCAAGTATTCAATAGGTATTTCTTTTGAACAACAATTGGTTATATCCAAATGTAAAGATGGGCAAGTCCATATTAGAAGTTTAGGGGGATAAGGTCAGTTTACTGAAAAAAAACAAGCAAAATAGAGCAAAGTGGACTCTTACTTGTCTTGAATTCTGATAACCTTATATATGCTGCAGAGTAGCATCTTATCCTGCTGAGAGTAACTGGTCAATTTAAGAACAGAAGACGTTAAATTAGAAATCTCTGTACTCTGTATAGAACGATAAATTAACGATAAATTAAATCCCTGTTCTGATGTCTACTTATCACTAAAACTGATGTCTAATCAATAAAACTGTCTCGAGTAGTTTCCAATCAACAATTAAAAATCTTTACCTCGCTGATTGAAGAGCCCTCAAAAACAACATGATCAGAACGTTGTGCATCCATTTTAAGTTTTTAAGTCGTAGAGCATGTGTTTCAGGGATATCTTTTTCGAGATTTCAGCCTATGAAATAGATGTCGTTTTTGAATTTGTTCTTTCAACTGATAATTAATTTGTAGGCCAATTAATGTTTAGCGACATTGAACTGATTTGCAGATATTTTATGTCATGGTTTTATATGATCAAAGTGAGTCGTGCATAAACAATTTATTCCTTCAATAAGAAAAAAATGATAATTTCTAAAAATTAGCGGGAAACTTGTTTCCCCAAAATAGTGAATATAAGTTATATGTGAAAATAGGTTTGTCAAATGATTACGGTTATTTCATAGACTCGGATCGCACTTGAAATTTTAAGCTTTCAGTATGTTTTGTTACATTGTTGCAAAATCATAGGACAGAATATGTTTGTGCTGAATAATGCAGGTTCATGGGTCAGAATATGTATAAAATGAATAATGCAAAATCCTGGATCAGGCTATAGATATCCTAATCCAGGATTTAGCGTCATTGTATCGAACCTCCGTAGTCTCATCTATCACGTTTTAACTTTATTATATATATCTTGTAATAGAATGAATTAGATATGCTGTATTCTAATCAAAGAGGCCGTCGGTAAACTGTTATACAGGAAGAAACCCTACATGGCAGAAATTTTAAGGATATGGACATCGATATGGTGATAATTCTTACTAAAATCAATGGGGGTTACAATTTTGTTGCTGCGCCAAGGGGACATTTTGAGCGATTTACGTAATTGAAATCTATTTGTGTAAGAAATTAAGTTTAAAATAAAATGATGAAAAGGGGCAGTTCAGCAGTAGCTGCTGTAACTGCCACAGCTTTTGGAAATGACTTGCCCTGTAGGAAAGCTTTTTGAATATGGTTGAAGGAAGTTCGAATAGAATACGGCATCTCTTATTCATATAAGTCTTAATATTGTATTAATTTATTGACATGTGTATAGTCGCTTGATTGTTAATAGAAAAGCCCAGATTATTGTGTGATCGTTTGAAATGTAGAATATATTCAACATTTTTTGACCAAGACTAGAAAGTCATGGATATTTACTGTTCAAGAAATGAGAATTGCACATTTTTTTTTATAAATTCCTTGTATGATCCTGTACAACCAATACAAGATGAATACAATATTTGAAAGATTTCTTGCTTTTCTTACGTTTTTAGCTCACCTGTGCACAAGGTGCTATAGAGAGGTAATTGAGATTGCTGTATGTCTGAAGTCTGTTGTGATCTATTTTTGCTTCAAAATACAACTCTTCCCAAAGCAATGGGATCATTTCAACCAAACTTGATGCGAATGATCTTTTTGGTGGTTCTCGGCCAAAATTATTGAAGACTTCAATTCTGTGCAGAAAATTTATTGCCATGGCAACAAGAAGAAAAGCTTTAAAAATCTTGACAAAAGCCATAAATGAAAGCAAAGATAGTTGGTATGTAAAAATGTCTTGGGGGGTCCTTGAAATCATTTGTTCAAATCTAGCTCTTAGGGTCAAAACTGGTCCCACCTTGGCTGGGCTTGGAAAACCTTTTTTGATGGCTTTTAGATCATGTGTTAGTTATGTTTGCTAAAATCTTTAAAGGGTTACATCTGAAGTGCCCAAGATGGGCTTTTCAGATTGCCAGATGTATGTGATCTGTCCACATTTACTGTGTGAACCCACAGAAGGCCAGATTTCATAAGCAGTCCTCACGTAAGTTGTTTAGAATGTTTTTGTTGATTTTGAATTTCAAGTTTGAAACTGGGTCACATGAGATAAAAAAAACTATGTCATCAGGTAAACTTTGAACAAATTATAGAAAAACCTTGTGAACAATCTACAGACCTCATTTTGTACCCAAGGGTTTGGTCATTTGTGTAGGTGACCCGTAGGTCCGTTTTAAAACTGGGTCACATCGGGTGGAACACTAGGAAACCAGGTCAAATCAAAGAAGAAAAAAATGCACAGTCTAGAAGCCACAGTTGTGTCCCCCACACCCACACCCACAAGTCATGAGAATTGGCCAGAAAGTTTTTTTTTGGTGGACACGAGATGTATTTCAGTACTGGGTCACCTGGTGTGAAAACACTTGAGTCACCATGCCAACATTTAGAAACTAGATCTTGATGGGTCAGAAACTAGGTCACCAGGGCCATTCCTAGAAAATACACTGAACACACAAGAGGGCAAACGTGAAAGTTGACCATAGTGTCTATTATACATGTATCGATCTATTCATTCTCAATTCAATTCAATTCAATATACTTCATTTAACGACGGTTACACAATAAACAATTTCAGCATCATATATCTCACTTGAGGCCGTCAACAATATGATTAAGGAATACATTTTCATAAAATCCAGCATTCTAAACACATTTAAACACAGGTATATACAATGTACATATCAAATGTTTAAGGAAGAATGAACGCTGTGAGCGAGTTGCCTGGATTACTTCATATAACCATTCTTTTTATATTCATAGTTGTTTCCCAAGAAGAAAGTTTCTGTAGTGTTTGCGAAACGTGTATACTTTATCACAGGTACGGATTTGATCTATGTACAATTCATTTGGTACCGTAAGTTCGTGGACCGTTCAACCTACGAAATCTACGAAAATGAGTACATAATTTATGTAAATATCATTTAATCTTGACTTACCTGTTTAACCTACAAAGGTAAATTGTAAACTGAGCTACCCTTGGTCTATGTGCTTGTTTAAATGGTTCGGAGCGGTGGTGTAGAGGTTTAGGTGTCTGCCGCTCATCCTGGAGGTTGTGGGTTGGAGCCCCACCAAGGTCACGACCGTACCTCCTCATATGACACCAGTACTGGGTTTTTCCGGGAAGTGGACTCGAGAGTGACTCGATAAGCTCAAAGCTTTCTTCACAATCGAGCTAAAATAAATTAGTATAAACTAAACTAAATGGTTCGGAGTTAAATATTGAACTACAAGACAGAACATGCTATTACAACAACCATTTCGACTTCAAAAACGAATTATTTTAAACAACCTGTAGGCATATTATATCGGCATATATAATTGAATTTCGGTGGGTGGGTTACGGACAAACGAAATGCAGAACATTTGATCCAGCCTGCTTTTCCATGGTACCGACGGAGAAGGAATTCGTAATAAGACCAACAGCCCCGAGAATACCTTTAACTCCAGAAATACAGTAACACATAACGGAGTAAACATACATAGTTATGACACAAAAAGTTCCGTTCGTCAAACGCAACTCGAATAAAAGCAATGGAAGTCTGTCTACATCTCCGGCTACATGAATAATAAAATTATATGCAGTACATGTATGGACTAAAACGTACGACTTTTTTGTACAATTGTTATTTCCATCCATTATTACGCGCAACTCTTGATTGCGATTTTCGTGCACGTGTGATAAGATATCTTTACTCACATTAAACGAAAACTTCAATGTGGTCACACCCTTCACGACCAACTATCAGTTTAGCATGTTTGGTACTGTACCAGATAGCCTGGCACTTCCTGTCACTTCCCTTCGACTTTATTATTTCTGTGATTAAGTCACAATTTGGTCCAAACCTTAACACATTGTTAGAACCAGATCCGCATACAACAACTCCCCCGTCGTCGTTTATACACGTATCCCGGGCCCCTTGAAGCTCGGAACCATCATATCTTCCGACCACATTTCCGTTTCTGTCAAGCTGGATAAGTCCTTTATGACTGTCAGCTACGTAAATTTTAGAACCGTCAGAACTAACAGCTATACTGGAGATTTTTGAAAATATCTTCTGCATCGACTGGTCCCTTGGAAACTGTTTTATTTTTGTACCCGACATTGTGTAAACGTAAACACTAGTGGTATCTGAAGTGAAAATCTTCCCATCGCCACATGATACGCCAATGCATCCGTGATATGTTTCTATTTGTTTCGTTTTCTCCATTTTGCCTCCGACTGTCACGAAATGAATGGCTGTTACGTTGCCCCAGTAACTCACCACCACTTCTTGCTTATTAACGGAGCAGACTTGCCAAGGTGGTGATGGAAGATTACAATAGTCTTTGACAGTGTATGTCTTGCTTTCCAAACGCTTCAGCTTTTTGTTTCCGTAATCGGCGAGAATGAAAGATCCGTCATCAAGTGGACAAATGTCTGTGATACAGCAATCCTTCGTATCAGACTGAAGTCTAATATTGTATTTCTTCACTGCATTCATATCATAGGTGTTTATGGCATCACTCGTCAAGGAGCCTGTTTTATTTTCAATCATGCTTGTAGCTCTTTTTGTAGCCCCTGAATTGCTGGAAGGCTTTGCTTGGAACAGTTTAGTTTCGTCCACGCTTGTAGGTCTTTTCAAAACTTCCGAATCAGCAGAAGTCGTTTCTTGAAATAACTTCCCATCTTTACTTCCTTTTTCCTTGGTATTGCATTTCTCAGCGCCAGTGTTTGTTATTGACTTAAATGTAGCAGTTTCTACTTCCAAATCGTTTCTCTCTTTATTGCCTTCATTGCCCTTATCATTTTCGAATACTTTGTTTTCGTCTTCACCCTTTACCTTGTGGATATCGCGCTTTGTGTTTTTGTCAGTTGAATAAGCATCGATTGATGTACAATCTTCATCTGCGTCTTGTTTGTAACCTTCTGTTATGTTGGCTATTCTAACCTTTCTTGGTTCATCATGTAAGTTGTCTCGTTCTGCGATACCTGATTTCTTTCGTCCAGCAGCAATGCTCCGTTCTTCCCCGATATCGTCAAGGCCTTCAATTGCGTGTAAGAGTCCCAACAATTTTTGATCACTTAACGTATCAACGTCTTCTGTTTTAAGCTTCGCAACGCTTTCTGCAGTATATTGTCCTGCCTCTTTCACTATGTTTTTACTTTTCTTTGCAAGGACAAACACCTGTGAAATATTGCTTCCTGCAGATTCTACATTATTCAGAGCTGATAGAACATCCGACCTAATGGCTTGAAGAAGACGCATTTCTTCGGCGATCTCCTCTAATACTGGTTTGTATTTAACTTCAGCATCATCAAGCGCATCTTGCTCCACTTTATCGACCTTTTCTCTGACAACCTCTCTCGTTCTTTTGATTTTCCGTATGACGGCATCTTTTCTGGACAAAGCCCGTGTTTCATGGCGTTCGATTTCGCCTTGGTGTTGTGTCAGCCTTTGAGCTGTGGTCTCCAAGTCGTCCTTAATGGGCTGAAAATCAAGGGAGTTCCGGTCGTCCTTCAGGAACTTTGGTATGAAGAATATACCTTGACATTCTCTGAAATATTTTGTCGTGTGTTACAAAAGAAGGATCAAATTTGAATGTTATTCTAAAAAAGGAGAGTATGTATCCTGCTCTAGTACCATATAGCACAGAAAAAAGTTCTTTATACATCACATATCGTTAATGTGTTTAAATAAAATCGTATACATGTCACTTGTTAATATATAAAAGAACAGTGTACATAGGAATTACCTACCGTGAAATGTACGACATTTTCATGTTTGTAATACATGCTTAAACAAATACAGGACTGAAGTTTGTTTTAATACCGGCTTTTTCAGAGTCAGTTTAAAAACAGACGGACAAAGACAATGGGTAGGGTTCGGGGATTTATAGGCAAACGACCAGCTGTATGAACACGATTGTAGGTAAACGAGAAATCGTGAATTATCAACTTTGAAACAAAAATTGCCCTTAGGTCTTGTCATCCGATTTAGTTAGCAGATACAGATTAAGATAAAAGTAAGAGATAAACAACGTTATGATTTGCACCAGTCACGGAATGCATCAAGGCCACACATGAATAGCTGTAAACGAACTAATTCATTCTGCACTGATATACAATCCGTTGGATTTTCACTTAAAATCGATTTTAGGATATGTCAAAGTAAATAGATTTGTGAGAAGATACCAGTGTTTTAATATAAACTGTATATGCATACAAAGTTATAAAAAAAGTAAATTACGCCTTTAAAGGAGCTATTTGAAGTCGAGACCTTCACACGTGCCGGACAGTCTCGTCAAAATGCCCGGACACCTACATATCATGAAAGTGGCAGACGACGTGAAATGAATTTTAAAAAATGAAAATTTAATCTTATAAAATCTTTCATGTATACGCCTTTATATGTTTATTTAGATACAGACAATTTTTAGAATAAGCAGCCTTTCTTTCTATGAATGACATCGTTGCAGTTGACGCTATATCCATAGTGAACAAAGATTGAATGATTTATCCATTTAAAACCAGATGGTTCTAGGCTCATATTGAAAATGTATTCATGTTATAGTAAAACTATTATAACAGAAAATCATACCATACACGAATAGTTCAAGGATACGAATCATGATGTAAACACAACCTTCTATACATTAACTACATCGATCAATATTCTGACAATATGTAACGTGTTATTTTATATAAACTAATTCTTACAACATAGAATAATCGCTCTCGAGACTCACTCCATGTGGAATCAATCTCGATGAGAGAGAGGCAATGCGGAAATATCTGTGTTTTGCTCACTGCCACCGTGACACTAGTGGGAATCGAACCCGAGACCCTCCGACCCATGGGCGAACACGCTACTACTGCGCCAGGGCGGCGTGGAGTAAGATTCATGTACGCGTTGAATATGCAGTCCGAATGAATGTGTTTGACTATAATCAAGAGCAAAACTTCCAAAACTTCACGGTAACGCTTTTCATGTATACAATAATACTACAATTCCCTAACCCTGCCCTTTACCTGTGATCTACTGCCATACATGTGACACAACCGACACCATCATGGGTTTGGCAGTACATGTCTATAACTTTGTGTTTATGCTCCTCGCATCGTTCCGTTGGCACCGGCGGCAGCTCGTGGTGTATCAGGGTCTCGAACTCATCTTTTTCAAGAATCTTGTGCCGCGCTAAGGCAGGGATGTCCTCGTGACATTTGACACACGTGCAACAGTAGTAATCATGGCAATCCACACAATACTTCTTGGCTTCGGTGTTCCTGTTTTTAACTTTGCACGGTGAACACAGCAAATCAAATATTTCATCCGAAAGTCCTTCAGTATGATTTTTTATACCCTGTTTAGACTCCATTTCGGTTACATTAGTACCGGTACTTAATTGCAGTGAACTTTGTACAACGAACACCACCCCAGTTTCAGTTTATCTATTATCATATCACCTTCCGGTTTAAGTTTCAAGGAATGACTCAAAAGTTTAAAGAAATTTGAAATATAACCCTACAGTGTCCTGTACGATTACGCGCAAACATAAACAGCGGGTAGACATATTTGATATACTTTAGTAGACACTGCGTAAGCGAATGATGTAAAGAATATAGATTAGGACACATTAATGTTTTGTTAAATCACTAAGAACTCAAATATACAGAATAATAATTCCTTAACTGTTTGACGTACAAATGTCTACGTCCCATCGAGGGGCTTGACATTAAAGGAAGATCGATTGACGGACAGACAGACGGAACGAAGGGCAGACAGACAGGTAGATATGTGTTCTATTTGATGTAAAACAGTAGTGACGTATACTCTTCTTGATAATTCACGACAGCTTTTTCCAATCGATGATTGTCCGTCGTCCGTCAACATTTTGATTCATATAACATCTAGGCCAATGATGATAAAACTATGCAGGGATGTTCCTTGCATGAAGCTCTACCAAAACTGTTCAAAGAATTCAATTCCATGCAGAAATCTGGTTGCTATGGCAACAAATAGGAAACACTTTAAAAATCTTCTACTCTAAAACCATAAGGCCTAGAGCTTAGATATTTAGCATGTAGCATTGTCTAGTGGACCTCTACCACGATTGTTCAAATTATGACCCCGGGACAAAATTTGACTCCACGCAGATGGTCACTTAGTTACACATACGCTTATATAGGAAAATCTTAAAAAATCTTTTTTGGCCTAGAGCTTAGATATTTGGCATGTAGCATTGTCTAGTGGACCTCTACCAAGATTATTCAAATTATGACCCCCGG
>JAUMHA010350459.1:0-14092 GCA_032359765.1 Saxidomus gigantea | reverse complement strand
TTCCAAAACTGAGATAAGCCATGAAACCAGAAAGAACAAGCATAGTCAAAATGACACTGAATCAAAGCTAAAACCAATAGTCTTTTAGTATGATCAGTAAGAAATTTTTGTTTCTTTCTTAAAGTATTTAATCATATGATCTGGAACTGAATTTTCCCAAGCATGATTTGGCAAAGGCAATGCTGTATCCAAGTCTGACCTTATCTCTAATGGAAATCCGTATTTTAATAGATCAGACACAAGCAAATCTTTATAACCTTGTAACTATATTTCCATGAACTGTGTGTTAATTTTTGAGTTTACTGGAATTCTGCATCCTTCAAAATTGATATTTTTGACGCCTTAACTTTGTTATGAATTTCTACCTTTTCCTGTGAACTAATACGGGTTTTCACAGACTTCTGCGCATTCATAACATTAACGGATATCGACCGTATAAGCAACTGAGGGGGCAGTTACACGCTACTGTATAAGCGATATATACTGATTGATTGATCTATCATTTATATGTTTTTATAAAACTCTTTCACGACATTGTTAAAAGCCATTTACAGATGTTTAATCATGTTTTATTCTTTGAATCATTCAAATATATTTAAAGTTAATATTTAGAATGATCAATGAAAAAAGTATAAGATAGAAACATCTACTCGACGGTTATTTTCTATTGTAAAGTGGTACGGAAACAGTTTAAAATATATTAAATATATTTTACTTAAATCTATTTCAATTTGTTCCTTTTTTGTCTAAATGGGGATATGATTTAAAAGTAATAACAATCTCTATAACAATTTATAGTTTTAATACACAGGTGCAGGCAATGGACCTATATACACATGTGTATTTATGTGCGTGTGCAGGCGTAATGATTAATTGAAATAAAACAGCATACAGAGCGTTTTTTGTGTCTAATGTCTTAAGTTAATATCTTTTAAATATTATGGCGATGTTTTAAGGTATTGTACTAGAATTGTTATATTGGAACTTTAAACTTTTAGTTAAAATAAGATATCATTTTGAAATTAATAGATATTCATTTATATTTTACAGATCTATATACATCATGTCAGAAGAAAGAAAATGACCGCGTCGCGTTTTTCATTTTTGTATCTTCATATTGAATAAATTTTTAAAAATCATTTTGCGTAAACATCAACATCGTTTCAAGTTGATATATTTAATTATAAATATATCCATTAATCCTGAAAAGTAGGAGAATAAATGAATAAAAACCGTCCGCACGCCCGTTTATATACATTCAGCTGTAGAAGTATCTTAGCATTTTTAAAGTATTTTCATTTACACTTTCAGTGCTATGGCAACACCTTTCACTTAATAGTTTTATTAAAACTTTTGTGAGCCGGTTTATTTATCATCTGCTTTCAAACTGATTACGAAGCTATGTTATCTTAAGCCCTAAAGGACAATTAGCACAAGCCCGTTTTTCTACCTATTCATATTCATTTGCTTTCTTTAGAATATTGTGCTGACTTCTTTTCAGATTAATTCAAAATTATTATCTAAAGTCATGATCGATGTTTAATTAATCCGTTGTAAGTATAGGTTTGTGCCTTAGATGTTGACGAGCTATTCCCTGGCCACATTAACGCTACGAGTTCCGTACGAGTAGGTTTTCAGTCGAAATTTTGCAAAATCGCGCGGGGTCCGTACGGACATCGCAGACTCTTCCGAGCATCGAACGGATTTTTTGAACTCGTAGAGGACTCGGGGACTCGGTGAAAAATTTCACCGAGTTCTCACCGAGCTCGTTTAATTTTAGATGTCGGAAGCAGCTCGCAAAGGACAAGGTCACTGCAAGGGCCACTGTAGAGTTCGTACGGGCATCACACGATGTCCATGCGGACTTGGAACACCACGAGGCCCGTAAGAGCTAGCAAGTAATCGATCGACTATCGCAGGGGAGTCGCACGGTCAACGTAAGTTGCTCGCACGATAATAAGGATATCGGGTTGGGAACTTGCGATGTCCACATGATGCCCGCAGGGCGTGACTTTAGTCGCACGGACTCCATACGACATCCATGACGATTCTAGCTAAAATGAGAAATTTTCAGATATCGCCGAACTGGTTTATTCTTGTCGTGCGGACACCGTACGAGCGCCGTACGAACACTAGTGCACGGTACTAGGTACGCGTGAGCTCCTTCTAAGCTCTGCACGATTTGTCTGCGATATCCGTAAAGATATGACTTAAACTTTATACACTTTAAATTTACTTTATCATTTTTTTAAATAATGAAATAGTAAAATATTTAATACACACTACGCGTTGTATGAGTGTTTCTGTCTGAAAAAGAAAACTCCCACTCCACGTTTTTTCTTTGCTTTATTTTTTAATTTAGAAACAAGAACGAATTTTCTAAGCTTATAAAGAAATACATTTTTGATATTTTGTTGAAATGCTGAAAGTACAATATAATTCATTTCTGTAATCATTTATACACATTCATCGAATTGTAGTGTGACGAAGCTATGCCTTCGCCGGCGATTCTTTCTTTCATTTGTCTTTTTCTACAGTTACAAAAATATTCTTATTTAATTAAGTAAATAATTTGTATGAGAAATAAGTTAATAATTTAGCAAAATACACGATAATCATAGTATTATCTATTCATGATACATGAAACAAAGTTATACGCTTTCGTTATCGGACCGAAACTGCCCCCTCATTCGCCGATCGATAACTGTTTGTGCTCTTTAACGCTGAAGAGTACGCAAGAACGGTAAGTTTGTGAAAAACCCGTATTTTAACTTCAATTTTAAGGTTTGAGCAAACTACGCAATTTTTATTGTGATTACAAACTCAATTGATATTCTGTATGAAATCAGATGAGTCATCCCTGCGAAAAGACTGAGAACAAAATGTATGTAGAAAATCATCAACTAATTCATTCTCTATAGCATGCTTATTCTGGGACAATACGTTATTTCGAAGTCATGTAGATGTGGGCAGGATGTGGAACATTCTGGGTGATTGAATTCTTTCTAGTTCATTTGCCAACAAGTAGCACAAATATGCTAAGCGAACCGAGTTTTGCCCTTAACAACATTGACATGTGAATCGTTTTGAGAACATTTGTTTCTCTGATACTTCGAACAGATCCATACCCTAGCTTCATCTAAAGATGCACTAGCACCCTCTTGCAGAAGACTGTAGCTTGGCTTTCGCTTTAACTGAAGTGAATCCTGTAAAAGGGTTTTTGATTGATTTAATCTTATGTCTGGCTGCTAAAACAGCAGCTTCAACATACTAAAAGTCATCCCCCCAATCACTGTGACCCAGCTCAATTTCCTGCAAGACTGCTGCATATAAAGATTTAATGACAACAAATTCATACGAACTGTTCAAATACATCAATTTCTTCAACAACTTTACTCTACCTTCTTTTTCTTTTTTAACTGTTTTTGGTAGAAGAAATAATTTCAAGCTCACCAGCAATGCATAACTTGAAATCTAACTTATCAAAAGGAATATTCCTTCTAACAAAATCAAATCTCAAATTTGAGTGACGATATCTTTGTTTACTTTTAACAGAATCTGAGGATTTCGAAGTTATACCAGATTCAACCTTATGCTTTCTATGCGTTTTTTAGAATGTTTTTTTATTGGAAAGCATATCCTTATCTGAATCGTCTTCCGTAGTTGAATCAGTACTCGAACTATCAATATCGGAGTCCGAGCTAGTAGAATCTGAAGAGGAGTTTACAAGACCCAATTTGGCAAGTTCTTTCTTAGCCTGCTTTTTTACGCCTGGTAACTAGCGCAAGGAATTCAATGACAAAATGTTCATAATTGATTTCACCGATCCGTCATCAGAAGAAACAGAAGCATGTGGCATCAATGGTTGACTTAAGTTTGCGGCTAAACGTGTTTTATTACGCCTGTCCTTTTTCTTTGTGTCTTTGCTGGAAGCATCACCTGTACCATTGGATTTATTGTCCGAAATACCTGTTGCATCTGAACCTCTCCCCACGGAGAGTCTGATTTTAATGACTGATCTAACTTCTGAATGTCGTCTTCCCTATCTTTCACTTGCTTTCGCAAAAGTTCAAGCTCTTTACGATCTTGCAAACGACGTTGCTATTTGTCAAAATTCTGAAACCTCTGTTGCGTACGTAGACGCAAACTCCTCACAGTGGTTTGACTGATTGGGCTTGTATACTGTAAGGGGAAGTAACCGCTGCGGGGAGTTTGACGTAGACGTAGAAGAAATACCATGATTCGTATCAGCTAAACGCTTATCCGGTGTCGAAGTAGCAATGTCTGCGTTTGACGAATAGAAGTCCCCAACGGGATATCTCGATTCTGCTACTGTAGATAAGCCAAACTCATTCATAAGCTTATAGTCCACAATTCTAGCTTTGGATCGTTCTGACTTCTTGTCAGCAATAATGGTTGAAAAATGTAACGCAACCAAATAAAATAATAATTGCAAAATGTAACAAAACCAAATAAAATAAACTATAAAAAACATTTCTCTACAGTGCAAATGACACTCAAATGTCACAGCGGAAACTCAACAGCTGATGATAAATATCCAGTAATCAAATGTCATGATAAAAAGCACTGAAACTAACTGAGATCCGAAATAAGGCCACAGAGAAGACCGCGAAAAAATATTTTTCTACAAAATTTATCAAAGATGGACGTGTCAAGTCAACTGCTGTGCTAAAAAAACCGCGAAATTTACTTTTATACTTAACGCGGAAGAATATATCAGCTGACCAATTGTTGAAAAGGATAAGTGACCAATAGAAAAGGCTGTAATGATTGATAATTAAAAGATTTTGTTTGTAAACGAAATTCTATAAACAATAATGAAAATGATACATACTACTAATAACAAAAGAATGATATACATAAACTAATAAGTAAATAGGTCAAAATGATATTAGTCAAAACATTCCAGTCTTACGTAAAGTTGTAACTCAAGTTTTGCTAAGTTATCTAGTGTCATGACAGATGTAAACTGGGAAGTAACGATGGATCATTTGATTCGCTTGTATCTGGTGCAGCATAGTGAGAATACAATAGTCTGCAATATTTAGGGGGACATTGCACGTAAGATTTATCACTAAATCTTGATTGTGTTACAACGTACACCATGAAATCCCCAAAATAAGCAGGTCTCGGATTATAGGACGGTTTTAAGAATAAGCCAGTTGTTCACTACAGTGAAGACATTAGCTAGAAAATATGCTTTAGTGTCTTTATATGAAATTTGTTTATCTTTTTAGATGATGCAAACATTTTGATATGATCTGTGCTAATCTTGATTAAGAACTTTTGTCCTATTTTTAATTACAGTAACGTTCTGCTTTTAAGACCACCCACTATTAAGATCGCCCTTGAAATTAAGACCAAACATTTCAGAAATAAATGTCCCATTTCATTGTAAAAAGGTCTAGATAAAAAGACCATTTCGATATTAAGACCACTTTATGCCAGTCAGAAGGGTGGATTTTATTACAGGAACTTTACTGTATATGTGTTTTGCTTTTCAGATTTCGTGCAAACTGTGGACGCCTCTGCAAGCGGAGGATGGCCCTTCAGTTGCTTTGCAAAATTTGATTTTAATGTCAATGCTTACCATGGGGGCTGCGCAGGTCTGCTTTTGGTATCAACTTCAAGTGGAGGAAGAGGAGAACAGACCAACTGCAGTGATACATATGTCGCTAATGGTGAGGATACTAACGTAGAGGCAGTTCTGATATCTAGCGGGTTTGACTGCAACCACTTCAAGTCTAAATCTGTTTTTACTGCTAGTGAAGGCAACGTTTTTCAAATGGGCTATGATGCAGACAATAAATTAACTGAAGATGAGAAAGGGACTCTTATTTGTGACTGTAAATTTGGAACAAATCATCTTCGTCTGCTGACAAATGACTGTCGCTATGGTAACCTGAGGAATGGAGTTTTTATAAAGGAAAATAATGATGGAAATTCGACAGTATTGCCACTAAATGTAAATGGAAACTGGAATCTGGCTGCTGGTGAAGGAAGCGGGTTGACCATGGTATTTTGCAGTGGGCAGGAACGAAAAACTACGCCAGCTGCCGTTTATATGATAAAATCCGGATTCAAAGACAATCATTTTCTGTCAAAACTTCTTGCTGGAGAAGATAAATTCAAGTTCAGTCTACTGGGTGAGAATCTTGCTGTTTCTGGTCCAAAAAGAAGTAAATATGGTCTGTTTCACAACAGAAATAATCTCACTGAAATGTCTGAACTTCGTCACACATTTGTTTCCCAGACACAGTCTGCTGATGGAAAAGAACCGAGTGTACTTCTGAAAAAAGTTCAAGGTCATGCAGCCATGATTATTCTTTGTTCAAACAGCAATGGAGTAGAAGATTCAACAATTGCAAGCATGTATTATGTCTCACTAGAAGACGGAAAGATGAAAGATGCAAAAGAAGTAGCTGGTGTCTGTGGTAAAAGCTATACGCTTACTGATTTATGGACTTTTGAGGTCGAACAAGGTCAGCTAGAGGTCAAAGGTCCAGAAGGCCCATGTAAATATGGACTCATGTCTAACATCCAAGCTACCAAGCAGGATCTTTGCTCCTCAAATAATCAGAATACCTGCATAGCAACAGGGGAGCATACAAAGACAATCGGCAAGGTGAAGGTCACACAGAGTGGGGTCACTGGAGAGGTCAACAAACTTTCAGATATACAAATCATGTGGAATCATAAAGTTTTAAAGGAGATTCTTGGAAAACAACTGAAGAAGGAAGATGGTGTTTACAAGTTCACACACACATGGTCAGAAGATGAAACTGTTACCGGACTCCACATGGCTAGAATATTTGCTTGGAGGAAACATGTAAAAAGTATGTTTTGCTACATTGCTCATTTTATGATCACCTATGTGCTAAACATAGTAACAGTGGTCAGCAAAAACGAAACCTCAATTTAAAAAGTTTCTTTAATATTGACTATTGTTTAGCTTATACAATTTATTTGGGGAAAAGTTGTCATTTAGTGGAAGGGAGGCTTCACAAACAAACTGGAGTTGAAATTGACTAACTAAAGATTGACAATGATTGAATCTTGTTATCTAAAAGGCCTCTGTCTGTTAATTCTAGCTTATTACTGAATCTTTTAGACCCTTGCTATTGCAGCCAAATTGTTTATTGATCCTTTTATATTTCTCTTGTATTTTCATTGATCACTCTGTATTTTTGCTGTATTCTTTAAGGATCGTTCTGTATTTCTGTTGTATTTTCATCTATGATCCTGTAAAGTATAAAGTGTGTTATATCAATTGACACGTCTTTCAGATAAGGTAACGTCTACCTTGCAATAAGAAAAGGATTATTCATTTGCTTACAGTGCAGACCCAGTGCAGATCATGATCATTCCACACACCATTACAGTCTGATCATGATCTACACTGTTTGCTTTCTAGTCTATTAATTTTACCTAAGCACCCTTTGAATACTGAATGGTATTGTCCAAATTGAAAATTGGACAATGCCATTGTAGAATTTTATCAGAATCAGGATAAACAGTATAAGGGCTTAATGCAGAAGAGATTATTGCTCTGCAACGAAAGACACACATTTTCATTTTCAGCTAAGGAGGATGTGTATATAGAGTTAGATGGGTCCCCTCATCAGTTGACGTTCCAGAAACCAGGAGTTGTTTATGCGTTGAATTGTGGAGGCCAGGCATACCAGGCTACGAATGATGTTGTGTACAGTAGTGAATTCTCACAATATGCCAGCTATGACTTTAACTTGAACAGAGGTACAATTTCTATGGCACTTATGATCAAAGAATAATTCTTTAAAACATAAAAAATAATGGAAAATCTTTCCGACCTGCTTACAGTACCTCATACCAACGGTAGCTCGACAAATTATTTAGAAATAATGATATGACTTTATATACTTTCTTAAATCAAATTTATCTACTAAACTTAAACTGCCCGAACCAGGGGGTAGATCGTAAAGTGGTTTATGGTTTACTTTAATCGAGACAAATGTTAGCTGGTAAGAACATTTTTTGGATTTGTGTAGCGGATGGTTTTCTTTTTCCTGGTAAGTTATATGTTAAGTGTTTTTGAATCAAATGACCACATGCAAGATATGGCCAAGATATTAACCAATGGTCGAATCATAATTCCAAGCTTGTATCTTTATCAACAAAAAAAGTAACTGAAGACGTTTCACGTCCAAGCGAAGTGCAAGGGAGCAGAATGAGTGAATCATTTTGCTTATATAATCCAAATTCCATCGATTATGGTCAGTTTTTAGCTAACGCCATTCCTTTGTCATATAAAATAACCCGTTTAATTACAGTACACACTCAACCGGTTTAGAAACGCAAAAGTGGCAAAAAAAATTTTTAAAGTGTTATCGTGTTTCAAATTTATTCAAATTTCATACACAACATAAAAACAATATTAAATAGAATTTTTGTAAAAGTTTCAATAATTCATCGCAAAAAATGACATAAATAGAAATAAAAACAATAGCATCATTAGAATAAAAATGTTCAACAGGGGAAATCTTTGCTTTTGTAAATCGGTTAAGTGTAGTTCTTAGGTGCCATACGATCCAAACAATCTACTTTAAACATCTGTGTGATATCTGGTGTTCAATTTATGCAGAGTTGTTGGTTATATTATAAATCTTAACATGCTGGCGTTCAGTAAGTCGCAAATTGTATTATTTGTGTAGTGTTTTAAACCAAATCAAGTCAGTGGCATTCTGAAACGTCATAGGGCGAATAACATAAGTTTTTATCATTCAGAAAGTGAAATGTCTAACATAATAAACAAAACGTAGCAAGAACCGTTCGTCAGCTATTCAATACACATAGTGACCTCAAGACTCACTCAAGATGCCTCATTTATACCGCAATAATCATGAAACATTGGTCAAACATTGACGCCGGATACTGCAGTTGATTTCCGCTGGGCCCCTCAATGTTTGAACATGAATCAATGGTCATACGTTCGATACAATCTTAGTGCTTTATCTAACCAAATACTGTCATAATATGCGATGACCATCCTCGGACAAGGTGTTATTCGAGGCCAACATATTGCCACAAACTCCACATACAAAGGAATTCATGGTCGGATCATAAAGGAAACAATAGATATACTGGTAGTTTCTGCCAGCCAAAGGCCCTGGGACCGAGACCATGTCCACCCGCCATATACGTGAACCTGGCTACAATGCTGATGATGTTTCCAGAATTTGTTTGTAGCTAAACCTGTAGTATTTTGCGATAAGAGTCCAATAACATTTCAAAAGGAAAGACGCAGGTATATCGCAATTGGTATCTGCATATATGTGAAAATACTATGACACAGACATGTCCATCTACGGAGGACAAATTTAAACATTATTTTTTTAATTATAAACAGTTAATATAATCAAATGAAATCAATTACATTTCAAAAGTAGTTGTATTTCAACCAATTACATTAAAAACATAAAGTAATTATAAGTAATTAATTACAATTTTAAGGCATTGTAAATGTAAGTTAAAAGATTATATTCACAGTATTCTTGCCCAGGTCTGTAATGTTGTTATTATAAGTGTTCTATGTGTAAATTAAATGTCAAAGCTCTTGCACGATATACAATGTATTCAAAAAGGTGAGGAAGGACAGTATATACAATCACACAATAAGCCCTTCAGAGTTATGCCTCGTAGTTTTATAGATATTAGACAAAGGACATGCGCATGTAAAAAGATAAGTACTCGAACATGACATATGCTCCAGGCCTTCAAAAATCAGAACTAAAAATAGGATTTGTTTGTAGTTTGTGGCCGGCAAAACGCCCAGCATATTAAACGTGAAACGGTTTCAATAACGTTTCTGTTGATAAAGATACAAACTTACAATTATGATTCAACCATGGGAATATGACTTAGCCACATCTTGTATGTGGTCATTTGATTCAAAAACACGCCAAAATATAACTTACCAGGAGTAATCATCCGCCACAAAAATCCGACATTTTTTCTCACTAGCTTACAATTGTCTCGATTTAAGTAAACCAGAAACCACTTTACGATCTACCCCCTGCCTAACACTTGCATTTTGATAGGTCTTAAAACGTTGTAAATAAGTAATTGTTTTTATGCCCACTTAGAAAGACAGTGGGGACATATAGGGATCCCAACATCCATCTCGCTTTCTTTCAATCTATCCATCCCCTTTTTATGTGCGGGGCATGCATTGAAAAGTATTGAAGGGTATCAGTTGATCAGTTGAGTAAAATAAGGGGAAAGTGAAATGCACAAGTACAACAACTCTGGCTTTATTGTTGTTTTGGCGTTATTGTCCTGTATTACTTTTGCTTGTGAAGAGCGTAACTTGCAAAGTGTTAAAGGGATCCATTGGTACTTCATATATAAAAAGAGGACAATGAGAGGTAGTGAAGTGCTCTTTATTTATTAGTTTTAGAGTTACTTCCCTTATTTACTTTTACATTTTTAGAGCAAAAGTCGTAAAGAAGTTAAGGATTTCAATACATACTCCATTATTGACAAAGGACAATCATAGTTAGTGCAGTGCACAAAAACCATAATTCCAGCTTAACAATTTAAGATTTCATTTCTTTTGTAGCATATACCACAAAAAGTATTGAAAGGAATCATTCAATACTTCATATACATGTATTGATAGAGAAGATTGAGAGAAAAGTGTAATGTGCAAAGAATCATAACTCTCTGTTTATTACTTTTAGTGTCACTGTCCTTAGCAACTTTTCTTTTGGGGGCACATAGCTCAAAATGTTTTGAAAAAAAGAATTGTTACTACGTGTACATAAATGAGAGGAAGTGCTGTACAAAAGAACCAACACTCTAACTTCTTATATTGTGAGTCACTGCCCTCTGTTACATATTCTTGTAGGGAGCATAACTTTTACACTCTTTAAGGGAATAAATTGATAGCACATAATTTATTGATAGAGGACAATAAGAAGGAAGTGCTGTGCAGAAGAACAGTTACTCTAGCTTTGTAATGTTAAGAGTAACTGCTCTTTGTTACTTTTTCTTTTGCGGATCATAACTTGAAATGTATTGCAGTGAATGAATCGATACTCACTTAATTATTATATATAGAAAACAGTGAGAGAAATGGTAGTGCACAAGAACCATTACTGCAGTTTCAGTTAATTTAGAAGACATTTCTACTATGTTTGAAAAATTTACAGAAGTCAACAAATAGAAATCATGGTTGTTTAAATACATTGAAATAAATGTTGCTATTTTCAATCAAAGCTGCCCTTTGGGGGCATATGACATGTGACAGTGACAGTTCTTGTTTGTAATTAAATATACTCTAACCACAATTACTGCAGGCATCAGGTACAGATGTTTGGGAAATTTATCGTTAAACGCTCTTCTACCTAATTCTATGCTGAAATCATTGGATGGATTCCTGTATGCTTGGCGTAGAAATGGACATGGATTTGCAGTT
Organism: Saxidomus gigantea; assembly: GCA_032359765.1. Lineage (NCBI taxonomy): Eukaryota > Metazoa > Mollusca > Bivalvia > Venerida > Veneridae > Saxidomus > Saxidomus gigantea. The sequence goes on along the minus strand of JAUMHA010350459.1, from coordinate 2,616 downwards.
GAGAATAGCATGATACACTACAGGGTATTGTATTTTAGAGTTTTATCGTTGGTATTGGATAATCCATATGACTAACGTCCCTAGAATAGGTTAGCTATTCTAGGTTTCAGGGGATAGTGTAAAATGCAGAATGTGCCCTAGTTGATTGCTACAATATGAGTTAATAAAAAATTGTATTTGGTAAAATTGCTGTCTGAAGATTAGCCACAAGGTGATTTTTTTACTGAACTCTTTATATAAAGTTAGTATAGAAGAAATTACCATGATGATGAATGTTTGTCTGTCTGTCTGGCAACATGTTTCAACAGAAGTTACATTTTTGGTTATAGTTTTTCACGATACTCATCCTATTTTGTCTTTTAATACAGTATAAAATGTTATTAAGAAGGTATCACCTCTTCTACGTATTCTGTTCAATTTCAGCTTACTGACATTCCCAATGGATCATACACGTTTCGACTGCACAAAAATCTAGATTCTAGAAATATGACATGCAATGGACAGGACGTCACTGCTGTTATAAAGAAGGTAAACTCACACTCGTCTTGTTCGAGCCTCAGTGGTGAAGCAGTCAGTGTGTTGACTTTACATTTGTGTTCAATCCCATTTATGGTTACTTAGTTACAACAAGTACTTTATTAACTCAATGCATTTACAAACAAAAAGTCTAAAACTTGAAATTAGACTTACGGGCAATTAAAATTTCACACAATTAATGAAGAATCTATACAAAATTAATACTGGCAAATTTTTCAATGAGGACAGCAAAGTGAGAAGTCCCCAAAAATTACCTGGAATCAAATTCTTTACAAATATTGTGCAATGTACAGAACGTCACTCCAATTAGTCAAATCTGCCTGATAAAAATGGTTTTCTTTTTTTGTAGAGCATTGATAAGCAGAAAGGTCCAACAGATATCAGTAACTTCACCTGTTACAATATAGACATTGATGTGGAAGTGACACAAGGAGAATTTGAAATGAAGGCTGTACAAAATGATTTTGCATTTCGAAAAATAGGTGAGACTAATAGACTTTGGGCTGCTGTAACCCCCACTCCCCCCATCGGGGTAATTTTCTACAGTGTGATTTTCTTAAAGTATATTGAAAGACCTATCAAATCCATTTGTCTACACACTGGTCGTTTGGGCAAACGTCCATTACGTACTTTTTCCCTACGTTACCTATATGCGATAAATTGATGTAGAGTTGTTTATAGGTATATTAATTTGTACCTACGAAACATGTAATGTTGTATTGTAATTCTTGAACATAAAAACAGTTTTTGTAGTTTACGTTACCAGTGTTTGACAATGAAATTATTCACTGTACAGTGAAAAATAGGTAAGTGCTTAATGATCTTGTTTTAATGTTTCAAATTAAGAACCAAAATGTTTAACTGTATTCTCTTTTAAGATGCCAGAAGTATGTCTTTTCTGATAACAATTAATATGTGTTGATTAAACAGTTGTGTCCTTACTTACAAGTCCACCACTAGTCATTTATGTTACAAAATGTAGACGACAATGACATTCATTTCAAGTCCAAAATTATTCGGTTACCAATCTTAATGTCTGGCTGTAAGTTCATAGTATAATAAAATTTATCACTTCAATGTGTTTCTAAAAGTTATGAAAAAATAAAAAAATAAAGGAGGGTTATTTTGAAACAAAAATTAAAGTGCAGTAGTGTTCGGATTGTCACTAATAATAGGATGATTTAAAAACATCACTAGAAGTGTATTGTATTCATACGTTTCAAATAAAGCATCTTAACGTACTGTATTTGATACTTAAGTAATTGGAGTGTTTCAGCTTCCCTTTGGCCAGCATGTAGACAATGTGAAAATGTTCGGCAGATATTGAATAAATAGAGGCTACAAAATTCTCCTGGTGGGGAGACTGTTTCAACTACTGGCTGGAAGCCTATAAAGTTAAGGTATTTCATCGTTGAAACTTTTCGAAAACATTATGTTAGAGCAAGATCATTATTATATTCTTTAAAGTCTGTATGTCTGACCATTCATTCCTTTTTGCTACCCAACCAATCCAAGAACCCCACATAAATGCATACATCCATCCATTCAAAACTCATTCATATACCCAATCTATCCACCCACCTATCTTTACAAGAGGGCTGAGATTGCTCTATATCGCTCATCTGGCTGCTATTTGCTGAAATACAAGGTCAATAATTGTATCACAGAAACTGGATGTGATGATTTGAGCACTATTCATAGAGGTCCACTCATAATTTTTTTTGTAATTTATATTTAATCTCTTGAGAAACTACGACAGCAATATAACAGCAATGCAATATAGATATAATGAAAACAGATTCTTAGCTCATACAACAAAGGTTGATAAATCTTCATAAAAGGTTTTGTGAATCACCATGTTGTTTCCCTTTTAACTGTTATATATAAATCAAACGTACACTCTAACTAAAAAACTCCAGATATAAAAATAGGAAAGGGGGTAAAACAAATACATGTAGGTAAAAGTAGTTCAGTACGTGGAAATCAGAAAAAATAGGGCATGTAAGGAGGGAGGGGGACTGTCCGTAATAACTTGCTCTAGATGTAAATGAATTAAGAAATAACATCCGTTCCAGCGGT
>JAUMHA010350237.1:0-14093 GCA_032359765.1 Saxidomus gigantea | reverse complement strand
TTTTTCTGTGACAACAGAGTCATGATGCAGCCAAAATCTTTCGGTCAAAGACTCATAAGACAGAGTTATGCCTCATTTCGTACTTATATTTTGTCACGAAAACTTATCATTGGCTAAACTTTTGGGGAAACCAAGAAGACACTTAATCAGCAATCTCTTATCTATGTTTGTGACTTCTCTAGCTTCTGAATTATACCCATTCAGATAATCGCCCCTGTTCATTAGTGTTTCCACGTAGTTTACTGTTTAATATTTTGCATTTAATCTCAATCGTTTCAGCCATTGTCTGTAGCAATTCTCCTGCATTTGTTTTATCACCTTTTGCTTTGTTATGAGCAGCTTCTGCCAGAAAAGCTATATCAAAAGCTAGGTAGAATGGACCTAAAATAGCGGCAGAGATATTAGCTGCTGCTGTCGATAATCTAACTGCTGTGATTGCGATACCAGCTACACTGTGTGAAGCTCTCAGTGCCGAACCGACAGCAAGAAATCCACGGCGGCTATTCCCGGGCCCTTCTTTACTTTCGTCATACGATGTGTCAAATCTTGTTTTAAAGCACATTTGCACCTTTTCAAGTGCAGCAGCAACTTTTTCCTCTTTCTCTTCAATTGTTTCTTGCTTTACGTTTACATCTTTTATTTTAGTGTTTTGTTCGACCGCTTCTTTCACCCTAGCTGTACCAGCAGTAGCCCCTGTACCAACACCTATAACCCCTCCGGCAATACTGAGTCCTAGGGAGGCACCGAAACTAACAGGCGCAAGTATTATCCCAGCAATGACCATTCCACCAGATACAATTCCAATCGATGAACTAGCAATTACTGCTGTTGTCACCTTCTTTCTTCTTTCATCAAATTCTTGGCCTCCAGCTTGACAGAAATTTACAAAACCAGAAACATGTACATTTCTGTCGTAGACTGCAGTATCAAGTTCATCAAGTGATTCGAACTGAACAAGATACTCGCAAGATCTCACTGGAAATTACAAAAATGTATTCGAAACATTAAATAGTAAACTGATTTCATGTTGAACTATCTTGACAACCTATTTCAATTAAAATGTAAGCAAATACGAAAATTCAGCTTTTTGAAGCGTAGAAACACTTGCACCAGAGTTCTGAACTGCCCTGTGATTTTTACTTTATACCAAAATATTAACTTAATATCACTCTGTCATGAAATAATACACAAAAATGGTAAAAAGACATTTTCTGAAAAACTCCCTTACAAACAGTTCTATATTATTCACATGGTGTTAAACGTTTACGGTCACCGCTCTTTTTGTAACATTCAAGCAAGCATTGAAAATCAACAGCCGTCGCGTTAAACAGACAATATATTTATCTACTAAACGGGTAAGTAACATTTGTTAAAAAGCTACCGTTCCTATAAAATTCTTCAAGAATATTGAGCTAGTTCGCTATCTCCGTTTTCCTGGTGTTTTTATGTCACTGCCGACTTCCGGTTAACCTTTTAATTTTGTAACAATTAGTTTTCATTGGTTGAAAATAATCCGAGATATTTTCGCGCACTGTGTCAAACAATGCTGAATTTGCTTTCAAGCATGTACAGGACAGACATATATAACAATTTGTAGAACGTTACGTAAGCAGCGCAAAGTATCACTTCTTTGCATAACCGTATGACGTGTTTGAAAGGTCATCAGAGATGAACCGGAAGTCGGCAGTGACGGAAAATATCAGGAAAACGGAAAGAGCGAAATAGCTCAAAAGTCTTGAAGAATGTTATAGAAACGGTAGCTTTTTAAAAAATGTTACTTACCAGTTTGGAAGATATATATATATTTTCATAACAGGGTGTTATTTAAGTAACTATATGTTTTTGGTATTTTGTTAAAATTACAGGGCAGTTCAGTACTCTGGCGCCAGTGTGTAGAAATGTCTAATTTGTATGATCTTTTACATAAAATAATAATGTCTTTGATTGTTTCTACAACTCACCAAATATACCCCAGTTTCTCACAAATGGTGTCAGTAACTTCTTTTCTCGTCGTCTAATAAGTACCTGAAAAGGAATAGGTGTAATAAAACTTTATAAATGGTTAGGTTTTTCATTTAAAGGGATTAGTCAAATATGTATTTGATATGTTTAACATACAATTTTTATATAGTAATAAGTATGAATATCTTATATAGCAAATAATGCTATTTCACAAATCATATGATACATGGGAAGTTGTTTGATAATTAACATTTTCTGATATGACATAATGCGAACATGTATTCGGGATGTTTGATGTAAGTACGTCGTGGGAAATGTTTTCAATCTTATTGATGAAATACACTTCAGATGACACATTCCTTGAGATTTTTACCAGAACTCGCACCAAAATTTTTTTTATGGAGACATCGAACCAGATTATGATGTCACTGCTGATTAATCTCGGGACGAATTTAGTGCAGGTTAAAGTTTTTGGCCACAATGATGAGGCAATACGATAATTCTATTGATTATGATATGGCTTTGTACAGACAATGGGTGATTGACTGTACACACATTTTGTTTTATGTTTGGTGAATGATCAGTATATATTTAACAAAGAGATATAAAATAAGTACTTCCGCTGTTGATAAAATATACATCTCAATCTTTCACTTAAAAGTATGTTTCCCTTTTGGATTTCATTAGGGTTAGTGAATCAGAATCCTTTAAGACGGGCTTTTTCCCATTCAAGCACGAACTAGCCCTATGTGCAAAAGGGTTGAACTAAACAAAATAAACAAATATTTTTTCATCGGAAGTAGCTAGGTCTGTTGTCTGAAGTTAAGATCACCGACAAGTATAAAGCTCTAATAATCCTAATGAACTCCAAAAGGCAAACATTCTTTGAGTAGAAGATTGAGATACATGTATATTTTATCAACTGGAAGTACTTATCCATGACTATTTTTACCTGACATACTATTCTGTATGTATCTCTAGATATTACGACAACTTGGCTGAATGTTTGTTTCCTTCTTTCGGCTCTATGAGCAGTTAATATGCTGGTCAACTTATCATGTGTTATAAGACGTTGCTCTTCAAACAGTTCACTGTAAATGATAAAATGTAAAAAAAAATACCTGTCATTTATAATAATGATTGTATATTCCGAAGCTAAGTTTATTTCACATTTTGAAAATTATATTAATTGGGCATTTTGTCGTCTGTTCTGTTAATGTTTAGTTTCTGATATTACATTTTAATTTTTCAAAATAATAATTGGGATCCTACTTTATAGTATTATTTGAACAAGAGGGTCATGATTGCCCTATGACGCTCGCCTCAATACCAATTGACTTACCTAGTAAGAAAATCGATTGTTGCTAAATGTCGTTTGAAACAAATTATTGACGACACATGGCATGCGATGTACTACGCACTACTACGACGGACACAGTGTGATTCTGAAAGCTTACCTTTTAAGGTGAGCTAAAACGTTTTGTCTGTTAAACAATAAACTGCAGAAAAAATGTTAATATTCAATTTTCTGTTATAAAGTTACAGGTTTTCGTATCAAGTTTTTTGTTATAATATATATCATTAACAAATCACAATAATTCCTTTGAAATAATATTCATTCTTGTGGACGGACAATTCAGTTTTTGTTTACACTCGCACTTACTTCGCCACACATTCCTTAATTTTCACACAACTCTGGAAAATATACACTTTTATATTCTATAATGAGAAGTAAATATATTACCAGCATTCCTTAACAATGTCTAGGTTAACTTTAGAACATAATGCGGATTTTGACGATGCAGATAATTCGAGCAACTCGTCCGGCACAGATATATTAGTGGTATGTGTATCTGAAACATTATAAAAATTACGACGATGTTAAGCATTTTTAGCAACAGCGTCGGAACGTTTTATAACTTCTTCATAATGACTAAAGTTTCAGCTTTATTTGTTCAAACATATTTAAATTTACTGGCACAATTTCGAAAAAGTTGATGATATTGAAGAAATATATTTACATTCTAAGTCCAAAACATTGTCAGTAAATAAACAATGAGGAAAATGAAACCACAAGGGATATTTCAGGAATCAACATTGTAGAATATATAAGTAGCAACTGTCAATCCTTCGTATTTTTTTTTGACAACGTGATAAACTCTTGACGATAAATCGCCATTGTACAAAATTAAAACTAACTTACAGATGTGTCACTATTACCTTCTAGAACTGTCAAGTACATGCCAACAAGTCCATCTGCCTTTGGTGGCTTGGCCTTCGAGTCATGTGATTCTATTTTGAAAAATCTTTTTCCTGATGACATATACATAGTCACGAACGGTATAACGCACTTTGGCTGTTTTTCGTATTTAAACAATGGACGGTAGTATGACCACTGAACACGGCCAATTTCGTTTGTACAAAGAATGTAAATCGGTGTGTTCAAACATGTTGCCGCTGCATATAGACATAACTTCAGATACCATTCATATTCATTTTTTTCCTCACAGCTAGATACTACGTTTTTAAAAAACGACTGTAAAATTATTTCCTTTTTCTTGTTTCCAACCTGATTATTAAGTGATTCTTGCGTAGGAATATTTTCGACTAGCATTGATAAGACCGGTAGAAACTTCTTGGAGTGTTGAATGAGAAAGCTAGCCACAGCTTTCTGTATGTAGTCGGGGTTAGTAAATTTAGAAGCTTTCGAGTCTTCAGGAGCAGTATCCTGGCGTGGATTTCTTTTTAATTGACATTTTACAGTATGTGATAGACAGTCATACATGTGGCATTCTAAGTTGTCTATGACCCGATTCTGGCCCTCTTTTCTCAGAATAACCTGGATGTCCTCAAGCTCGACTAGAGTTGGCACACTCTCACTGTCATCTGCTACTCCAAAAGACTCGGCCATGCAGGATATCTATTAAAATGCTGGAATAAAGTGAATTCTTTGTGAACAACGTTAGAAACATATAGCACTGGAAACAATCAGTTTTCATTTAATATGGTAAATATATTTAAACTACACCGCCGAATATAATACATACGGAATATTATAACGGTCGGTTGATCTACGGCGTCGTATCTTTTGAGTTGGCTGTATAGTTCCGGACCACACGAGATGCGGAGCGTGAGTGTGATACTGATCTATGCAGCGGAGTGTGATCCTGATCTACATGTATGCAGCCAACGAGAAAGATACACATGCAGATCAACCGACTGTTATAATATACTTTTTATTATATACCTTTTACCGAATATCATGTTAAATTTTATATAAACAGTAATTTGTGTCAACATAACGCCCAATTTCGTGTCACGTTTTGTATGACGCCAATGACGTCACTTGTGTCTTCCGTGTATAAACAATAAACAGTAATAAAAAGTAATTGATAATTGTAAATCATCTTTCTGGTTGATTTAATGCGAAAAAGACATTATACTCATTTGTCTTCAAATGTGACATTAAAAAATGTTACGACACTCAAACTAAACTTATTTTACTGCAGCAATTTGCATCTATTTTTCAACTTTTAGCGCATGATATGAATGTATTTCGATGGACAGATAAGATACGGCTAAATTGATCTGATACGGAAAATTTGATACGAAGTGCTGTATTTTACTGCACAAATACTACATGTATAGAAAATTCAGATAAGCATTATTAAAAAATATTTAGTAGGTATATAATAAAGACAAATATCCTGAATAGTGTGTGTTAAATTGATATTACCGTTCAAAGTGACAATCATTATTTTAAATGAAACATTAATAAATAATTCATACTCCTAGAATAATAAACATTGTCACAGATTTAACCAAAAAATAACGATCTTTATAACAGATTCATTCACATTAAATATAGAGGAAATCTGTATAAATCTTTTTATACTATCCTAGTCAAAAATAAAAATCTACCTTTTCAGTTATGTATATCGTAGTTTATGTCTGTTAATAACAGAAATAATTTGGCGAAACTTAGGATTTTAAAGCATCGACTGTGTTTTCATCATCATTCATGACTATAACTCAATGTGGTTATTTTGAAGTGTAATATTACTTTAAAAACGTATCTACTAAAAGAATATCAGTCACCCCTCATTCTTAAAGTTTTGTTACCTTCAAGAATGAATAATTTAAGACAAAATAAATGTTTTTATTAAAATCTATTTAAAAAAGGAGAGACTTTAAATTCCTTACCTCAAAATAAGATCACATATTTTCTAACTTCCGTGTTCTGTCATCAAATGTTAGTTGTTCATATGATAAAATTAGAACATTATCTTGCACATATGTATTGTATGTCAAATTAGACTACTTTTAACAGTGATATGATTGTTCTAATAGGGTTATGATATTTGATAACGCCAACTTAAAACAATTAGCTCGACAATTTTGGAAAAGGCACAGGCCCGCATAACTTTGCGATATCCTTATTTTGAGTTAATTGCTTGCATGTGGTTAATACGCTCGGGAGAATCAAATTTTCAGCAATCAAATAATTACAGTTAAACTTCTGTTTGACGCATATTGCAGAGTGATTCTTTTACATTTTATTTATTTCAACTAAACGTAAATACCAGCAGGATAAAAGACGCTAATTCACGCGAAAGACACACTTGATATATATATCAAAACCGGGGACATATTATCTATAGATGTCTATACATATCAATGACAAGTGTGCAAGCTGATAACATGTTGATAAAAGTTTGACACTCAATGTGTAAATTCGTACGACCAAACTTTTTACATAGCTTATTGAGGTAAAACTTAAGCCCATACCCTTAGACATCATTGAACAACCAGATTCACTGGTGAACCATACATAGAAGACTAAGATATAGTAAGCAAATGTACAAAGTTCTGTTCAAAAAGTCTTTTTATGTTCAAGTGATAAAATAAATCATGGACACAATTGAATATGTCAAGTTTTGGCTTTAGATTGTCCAGTTTCTTGACATATTGATAAAATATATTGTTAACCATTTAAAATTTTACAGTTTGTTAGACCCACGAGCTAGTACATGTATATGTAAAAAGTAAGAGTACAATTTATTTATTATTTGGAAGATATATTAACGTAAACCTCCTGATATTTGAAATATATACACCTGTATGTCTACTTTTAAGATATTTTCACTAGAATTAACGGTGATATTTTAGCTGAAAAGCAATAGATAGATAAATGAAAAAAGTTTTAGATGTCGCAAGTTTTATAAAACTAGTTTAGTCATTATGTCAATCGTGTCTCTAGACTGCATTCGTACGTAAACGTTCTGTGATGAGTAAACCTTCCACATGTCGAAATGACGGACTCAATGAAGAATGTCGACATTGGATCTGCCCAAGGTAAAACTATGGCAACTGCTGTTGCAAAACAGCTTTAGTCATGCTGATGGTGTGTCCAATTGTACGTTTAAGTTTCAACCATCAACATTCGCACATGTTATATCATGACAGATTTTTGCCCCTTCAATGATATTTCAGAACATGATTAAGTTAATGGAGATAGCAAACAATTGCCTGACGTTTAGAAACGTAGAGTTTATTTTAGGCGTATTTTTGTTTTTATTACGGGAAATATGATTGATAATTTACGCTGTCAACATACATGTGCAATAACAGTCTACAATGACTTCAGTCGTGTATATCACGCGTGTACAAGCGAGAGGTCATGCGTGTTTTAACTCGGCAAAAGCTCATTCCTTGATGGATTAGTCCCCGAATACCACTCCGTAGATTCTGTTGTTACATGTACCTTAAAGAACAACATACTTTATGTTGATATATGTACAGGAAATGATACATGTACAGGAAATGGGAAAAACACACTTACAAGAAATATGCTCTGTACGGTCCATATACATCTGTTGATTACAAAATTACTGATGGGATCTTGTAATATATAGTTTGAAGCTACATGTAATATGAGCACAAAGTGTATACTAAGTTGATTCCGGAAATAACATTGATAATGAAAATGATCATAATAATAAATATTGTTCAGGGATCACTCATTCAATCCAGTGGAGCAAAGGCGTGGTAAACGGACAAGGAAGTCTAGAAAGGTACCTAAGAATTTTGAACCAGCCAGGAATCCATTTTCAGTACGAGAATGAAGCAAAAATATTACCGCATGTCCGTCGTGGACATAAACTTGACAATGTAGAAAGTTGAACACACACATGCAGAATAATCATTGAACGAAAACTTAGGTATTCAATCGGGGTAAATTAATTGATATGCAAAAGGAGCAAATTTGTTAGGCAAAAACGCCATGCAGAATACATTTTAAGACTTAAGATGTTTTATAAATGTATTTTGTGTGTAGCCAACAATAGTCTATGGTCACTGCCATTTTGTTTCTACCTACCTTGTTGACTTATTATTTAAAAGGACAGTTATTCAGAGATGTAAGCTATTATCAGTGCTTTTTTGTTTTAAAGATTAGTGTATAATTTAATAATCAAAAGATACTTAAAAGTGTTGTGTGTATTTTAACTATTATATATGATTTAGAATCAAGATTGAATTCGTTTGAACATTGTCGACTATCATGGAACAATGTGATTTCTTTCGATGATTTAAGTGTCATTTACATCAAAGAAACAAATTGTTTTTATTAAAAAGATGGTTAAATTTTCTTTAAGTTATTAGTTGTATTAAGAAAAAAATATTAAAAAGAATGCTCTTTATATGTAAATCAAATTTTGTGTTATACAATATAAATGCGGATTGTTTAACATTATTTCATCTTAATATTCGCAGCATAAGACACAAATTGCAATATTTCAAAGACACATTTTCTGACTTTACGAATACTGTATTATGCTTTAAAGAAACACATTTATCAGGTGATATCCGGAATGACATGTTACTGATTGATGGATATGATACTTTCTTTCGTAAAGACAAGACTACTGATTCACTCAGGTGGATTTCTAATATATACATTGAACATTGTATATGAATTATCCAAACAGGTTCTTGAAAATTAAAGACTCCCACTCTTCATCTGTCAGATTTTGCTGTGTAATTTACATGACTCTGCATTACTAAATCAATAAATTTGTCTTTTGTTTTAAGATTTTAGGGGTAACGTAAATTAAACCCAGATATTCATGTTACGGCAGGGATTTGGCAACTGCAACAAGCAGTTTCAGAAACTACAGACCCTAGCGGCCATTTGATATATAATACAAAATGTGGTATATTGTGCCCCGGTCCCTCTTTCAATACTGCAAGGTAGTTGCAGCACTATAACCATCATCGGAACCCACGGTTAATTCTTGCCGCTTCTCTCCGTCATATGGGGTCATGAATCCTGGGTTACCGAAGATGCTACTTATCGTGCATAAATATTTTCCAGATCCACATTTAATATAGCGGTGTTTTCTGCGACCCGCAATAGTCTCCTTTTTTTAAATATCTTTATGACCTATATTCAATTACTAAACGAAATGGTTTTAGCACTTCATAGTCAACTATCAAACAATATTTATATAATTATTAAGGTACAATGTATCATGGATATATTGGACACTATTCCAAAACATATTAAACTTAAAATATTTAGAATGTATATCTGTTGACTGACTGGTGTGCATATTTTGATGACATTTCAACGTTCAATGAAATATCTATTTTGTTTTTTGTTGCCCCTTTCCAACTTAAGAAATACTTAAAAGTACCTTAAAAGTAAAAATAGTTATGTTTACAAGTATCTATTTATATTTTGTTTTGTTCTAGGTTCCAAAACGTATTGCAAGCAATGTAGAATTACTCAAGAGTACCTGGTTTGTTATCGCATTTGACAAAACCATTTTGCAAATACATATTTAGTCGATATAATATTATATAGAATGCATTGCTACTTGTGCGACACTTGAGGGTGACTTTATGACAAACACTTTTCGTGTACATGTAAGACGGCATACACTGCTTTCTTAGGCTATCAACGATTTCAGGGCAGTAACTCCAGCGTTCCCTTTTGGCAATTGGGCTAGTTATTAAACATTATACATTTGAACCAGCTTTAACGTTGATCCTATTAAATTGTTGTGGTGAAGAAAGGATAGTTGACATTTCAAGTGACTAGAGCGATCTTGCTAGTTATTTATAGGGACATTCCCTACATCGAGCAGACATTACATGTAATAATGAGCTTAAGGTAGGTAAAACATGATAAAATATGTTTTTCAAGAAGAAAATATATCAAGAAATCTCTAGTTTACCACGGTATGCCACTATACCGACAGTTTACAATGAATCGCTATCCGACCAAACGTTATGAAATAAGTGTAAGTGAAGGTTTAACGGAATTACAGCAAGGTCTTATGATACATTTACCAAAGTTTGCAGGTCTTTTTAGCTGAAACCTTCAGGTTTGGTGACAATCCTTTCAATTAATTGTTTTGATATTATCTAAGTCGATCCAAGATTTACGTTATGCCTCTTTAACATGTGTAACTGATTTGAATGTTGGTCATCTTACAAAACAATAGTAGGATTTCCCTTCGCAGTAAATATTTTCTGTAAAGGATAACTTAAACTATACCGTCTTCCACCTGAGTACAATTTAACTCATTTATAACGTAGTTTGCTTGAGATGTTCCTTTCTCCCTTTGGAGCGTTCTGTTATATATGCACTAACATCTCGTTAATAACGTAGATTATCATAGTTTCTCCTTCTCTCAGTAATATAAGCTAGGGTCAGAGTTAGGGTAAGGGTTCTCTCTTCACGAAACTATGTATTGAGCAATTCCACAAGTGAAAATCTTCAACAGCAGAAGTTTTGTTTGCTTGAGATGTTCCTTTCTTCATTTGGATACTTCAACTCAGAAACAAATAAAGGAAAAGGACACCGAGTCTTGACAAAAATAACGGGTTGGGATAGAATTTGTGATGCAACAGTTGGTAGGACGACGTGTCTATACGAGAAACTCCTTTTAGTTATAGTTAATGTTATATAATATGCACGTCTGAATATGTAATTTGGTGCATTTATGTACCTTGAACCAGTCGTTATGGAGATAGTTTGTAGCTCAATTGAGCACGAAATGCTCAAAGGTGAGCTGTGACACTACAAACGCCTGGTGTCTGTGTATGCATTTGACTGAATGTTTACTGGATCGTTATGGTCACTATGATAGCCTTGATAAAATCTAGGTCGAGTTCAAACATAAGTAATATGGGATCAAAAACTTGGTCACGGGGTCAACTTATAGAAAACCCTTGTATATGCAATAGAGGCTGCATTTTTCATTTAGCATTCATGAAACATAGTCAGTATGACTACCTTGATCTAATCTAGATAAATTGCAAACATGAGTCACCTGGACTAATACTAGGTCACATGGTCAAATAATAGAAATACCTTCTGTGTGCAATGAAGGTTGCATGTTTCAGTGGATCTTCAATAACATTAGTCAGAATGACCGCCTGGATAAAATCTAGGCCGTGTTTGATTATGGATTATAATCGATTCAAAATCAATGTCACGGGGTAAAGTCATACACTGATGCAATAGAGGTTGCATTTTTATTGTATCTTCATGAAACTTTGTCAGAATGACTATCTTGATAAATTTCAGATAACGTTTGCATGCGGTCACCTTCGATCAAAAAGTAGGTCAAGGGGTCAAATCATAGACAAGCATTCAACAAAGGCGATATTTTTTGTGGATCTTCATAACACTTGGTCAGTATGATTGCATTGATAAAAGGAAGGTCGTGTTTTAAAATGATTTATCTGCAGTTAAAAGTTAGGTCACGGGGTCAGATCAAAGAAAAGCACTGTGTAGGCAATATACGTTGCATTTTACACTAAATTTATATGAAACTAAGTATGAATGCATTTATGAAATATATGTCAAACATGAATATGAGTTATATGGTGTTAAAAGCTAGGTCAGGGGGTCAAATTATAAGAAAACCATGTGTATGCAATAGAGGTTGCATTTTTCGTTTGATCTTTATTCAATTTAGTCAGTGCGGTTGCCTTTTCAAAGGTTAGGTCGTATTTGAATACGAGTTATCTGGAGTTAAAACCTAGTCATGGGGTCAAATCATAGAAATACCTTGTGTTTGCAATATAAGTTGCGTTTTACACTGGATCTACATGAAATTTGGTCAGTATGATTGCATTGTTAAAAAATCTAGTTCAAGTTTAAATGTTGGTTAAATGTGGTCATATACTATGTCACGTGGTCAAATTATAGAAATACCTTCAATGTGCAATGGAAGTTGTAATCTTTATTGGATCTTCATGAAACTTGGTCAGAATGACTGCCCGCATTAAATATATGTTGAGTTTGAACATGCATCATATAGGTTCAGAAACTAGCTCACAGGGTGAAATCATAGAAACATCTTGTGTATGCAATAGAGGTTGCATTTTTATTGCATACACATGAAACTTGGTCAGTTTTATTGTCTTAATAAAATTTAGGTCGTGTTTGAAAATAACTCATATTGGGTCAAAAACTAGGTCACCAGTTAAAATCTTATGTATGCCATACAGGTGATGATTGCAAACTAATCATCATGTAAATTGGTCTAAAGATCTGTCTTTTCAAGGTCAAGCAGAATGTTTGTATTTATGATACACAATGTATATAGTTTAAGGTTGAAGCTCAGTCACATATTGTCATAATAAGGTTTCATGTGAGCGATATAGGACCATCTTGGCCCTCTCGTTTTAATCAAAGGTCATTGCAAATGTGAACGAGGTTAAAGATGTCAAATATACCTACCAATATCGATAATCCTGCTTTCAGACATTCTTCTATTATTGATTAGAGATCATTTTATAAATCAAAGATCATCGTAACCTTAACCAGTGACTAGTTTATTTATAATCCTCTGTTATTAACATTATACAGTGGTCTTTAAGATTCAATCATGGGCGTAGCCAAGAAGGATACTTCTACAAATGTATTGCATTCTAAATTCGATTTATACAAGGTTTCGCACAATTTTATTTTGTAATCATCCGAAGGGATTTCCCATGATTTTTCTTATGATAAGAAACTCTATGTAGTGAAATGTGATAAATAATTCAAGCAATCTCTCTTGAAACGAGGAGATAAAACAAAATCCGAGATTCAGATTGAGCACTACATTTATTAAAAGTAATTATAAACATTAAGCTTAAATACGAATACATAAAGAATATGTTTTAAGCTTATTTATTGCTTGAATTCGATAAAAAAAGTTCAACAATCAAACACTCAAACAAGCATCGAACCAATAATGTATTAAAAGTTATAACTTGAAGCAGATGGCCACTTTATAATGTATTTAATATATGAATTACGAAGGAAGAGGAAGATAACTGCATAAAGAAATTGCTGTATATTAAATGTGAATTCTAGCACAAACAAGATGTAACAATACCTAAAATACAATTCTTTTATGATAACAAGAGTATTTACGAAACAACTAGCATTTACATTTAAATAGGGTGACAAAAATGTCAATTTTACTATTTTTTCAGTCAGCTATAATAACATACGAAGGCACGTGGCATGCGATTCGTATGCATTAAAACAAGACAAAAAGTAAATTACTTACAACAGCAGACAGTTGTTGTTTAAAATTGACTCACTATTATCATTACAATTGAAGATATCACAACATTACTGCTTTACTTATATACATGTATAAACTAATAAATGTTCGTCGTGTTAATTTCAGTCAAAGCAATGCGTACTTGTAAAATTCTTAGTGTATGTTTATTGTTCTTGTACCTTTCATATCATAATTGTTATTCTATGTATTGCATTAAGATGTACTATCATACAGTGACATGCAGTTTTTAGTTGTTGCAATTTGTCATAACTGTCTATTTCATATTCATAACCTGAAAGTAATGAAGTAATTATCTTTTATGTGAATACTGTTTCTCCAAGAAATTCAATAACTTAGCACTGCTGACATTGGAAAAGTCCCAAGATTTAAAAGATTTTTTTAAAGGAACATTATCAATTTTGCGAAGATTATAATCATGTCTGAACGAACTTAACAGTTCGTACTACTTTCCAATCAAATCGATTGCCCCAATCGCATTAAAAAAAGAGGATTTATTTTTCATATTTACTCAAAATATGCAATTAATATGAAAGT
>JAUMHA010350126.1:0-12578 GCA_032359765.1 Saxidomus gigantea | reverse complement strand
CATAATAACTATGATGATGATGATGATGATTTGATGATAATTTTGATACTAGAAATGCAATACGCCCATTTACAATTAGGGATCACAATTCTTTGCTACATTAAATCATGATACATTTTGTATTTACAATCACTAGACAATGAATTGTATCATACTTTTACTAAGCACATAAAAACGTATTTCAAAAACCCAGTCTTATGTTATGAACTAGATAATGTATTAAAACTATTCTTACTGGTCCTTACAACGAAAAACTTCATTAATCCATATTTTCAAAACAGTTATTTTTTTATCCTTGTAAAATAAGTTGTTTTATTAAAGAAATAACATCTGCACTTCAACTTCATAATTTGTTATATTTGAAATCAGTAAAATGATAAATTTGTTATGGGTAAAACGGTATCTCTGTTCACTTTCTCATTTGCCTTAATGACAATAAAACTTATTGTATCGTTATTTCGCATTTCAACATCTAGCTAATACAAATGCTTACAGTTAAATGTAATGTACGAATATAAAGTAGTCATTTCTAAAAGAGATGCACTGTACGAATCTAAAGTAGTCATTTGAAATGTAACAAAATGTCGAAGAAAGAAGTTTATATGTTTCATTAAAATGTGTTTAACTATTTGTATTTTCATACACAGTAATCAAGGTATGGTAATGTTTGTCATCGAGTTGTACTTGTTGTCAACAGCATCCATAAATGTTACATCTGGCAAAGTTTATGTATTTTAAGAATGAATATTCTAGATGTCATACTTTCACTAAATGGGCTTTTTGTATGCTATACAGAGTAGCAGTTTTACTTCAGACTGAGGACATTCACTTGATTCGACACACAGCCAATGTAGATATCATCTTGATTATGACTGAAGCATATGGAGTGTGGGGACCTTATATCTGCATACTTTGTCTGGCCTTGCTTGAAGTCCTCTGAGATATGATGAATGGTTCCAGAGCCGTAGCAGCACACAAGTAGTGATCCATCATCTAACATGAGCATTCCCTCTGGTCCTTTCAAGTCCTTGTGCTTGTATACCGCTGATATGTCTCCTTTTAATGTAATAGCGACAACAGAATTTGTTTCATGTTCACCGGTACTGAGATAGATCAGTCTGGACTCATCATTGTACACGATAAAGCATGGATTATTAAATATTTTATCTTTCAGGGGAATTGTATTTTGCAAATGTCCTATTAAGTCAAATATGAACATATTTGAAGGGACGCAACATACGACATAGAGACGACCATGATTATAGCATATACCTATGCACATCCCTTCTACTGGAATCTTGCGAACAGTTGACAGATAACCAGCTGTTGTCATTATAAGCACCTCACGTTTGTCTGGCATTGTCATAGCGATTTGGTCTTGAGGCAATACGGCAATGTCAAATGGTCGTGAGTCAAGTGATTTTTCTTCTGCAACGATTTGTCTTTTTGTGTTTACAACTTTCAGTTTATTGTTGCCATAATCAGCTATTACGAGTTTGTTTGAGGACAACGCCTCACATCCAATGACTTCACATTTATTCATATCTGATTTAGTTTTTACGTTTATATAACCTTTGTGTGTTATTCTCTCAAATGCTGGCTTCTTCCTAGGAAAGGAAAGACAGGTAGAAAGCTGAAGCTCTCCAAACAAGTCTGTCTTCGGTAGCATGGCACTCATATCTTGGTTACGTTCAAATTTATACTGGCTGTTAGTCCTTTCTAAAGCTAGTACGGCACTTTTAACTTCGCCTGATTTTAGTTTTGATTCGGCTTTCTTCATGTTGATGTAAAGCTGTCCGTTCTGATTCAAAGTTTTGTTATCTTGCAGGTGTGATTGAAGCTGGGTAATATCTGCAGAAATACCATCACACGCTTGAAGTACATGCTGAATAATTTGTTTATCTGTTGACTTCTTCCTGTCGGCATCTGCTTGAATCTTCGTCTGCAGTTCGTCTAGACGATCATTTATTTCTTTTCGGAATTTAACGATTTCTTTGATCAGGCTATCATGATAAGAATCTATTTCTTTGTCCCTGCTAGAAGCTAGATTCATAACATCATCCGCCTCTTTCACTCTCTGATCGAGATCCCTCATGACCTGCCTGTATTCAGTACTGTCCCCTATATCGACACATTTGTCGGGTATATAATCGATGTCACATGATCTGTGATGTAGAATTATGCAATCGTTACAGCCTACGACTTCATGTTTTGGACAGAAGTATTTTATCAGTTCATTTTTTTGTTCGGTACACTTTTCAGTACACACATCAACTTGTTTAGAAGTAAGTGAATGCTTGTCAATGTTATCTTTATCAAGAAGTTCATGGTCCTTCAATGCCTTTAATCTTTGGTGATAAGAAAAGCAATTCTTGCAAAGATACTCCTGGCAATCAACACAATATCCATGAGCTTCTTTGTGCTGACCAATGGTCAAACAGGGATCACATCGGTGGTCAACGTCTTCCTCTGAGCCACGGGATAACGATCCATGGAAACCAGAACCGTTACGACCAGAAACAGCCATATCTGCTGATCTACGTTTTTCGTGTTAAACGTCAATCACTAAAACAAGTTTAATCGTTTCACGAAGTATGCGCGGATAAGTATTATTTTCATTAAAAAAACCATCAGCGGTTTATCAATCACTTTCCATCGAAATTATATAAGTGGTAAGTCAATGGCGTTAACATCGTTTTGCTTTAACTGCTTATACCGGATCACTAAACTTAATTAATAAAATTTGTACTTTTGTAATTTTTAAAGTAGATTTTCTGTTTAATAATTTTACATCCTTTTTAAGAAAAATGTCAATAAATAGCGCTATCTATCTTATAAACTTTTAATGCACCAGGTTGATATATAATATTCGATAACATTTCAAAGTACTCTCCCTTTATACTGTACATGCAGTAGTTTTTAAAGTATTCTCGTGTGCAATTCACACGAATGGGTAGCTTTCTCTCCGTGACATAATTTGATTTTGGAAATTTATGTCAAATTTTACCAAACACGTTGCACTGACTCTATAAAATGACATATGTACAGCTAAAAGATCTGTAGAGGTCTAGTGATGCAAGTGGAACAAGGGGTGGAGCGCAATCAACATGACTGTTTCTCCTCTACATAAACGAACTTCAAAACAAATTGCAGTGTAGTTACTAAGTTGTGCTGTTGGTCATCGCCCCTGTGAAAACCCTACACTATTATGTCTATTATGTCTAATCTCAGCAGTCTGGAAAAAATGCATTAACATAGCCAGAGAGTATGCGTCACCATGGAGATACAAGTTTAACGAATCAAAATGCAAACTGCTGGTCTTTAGAGCCTCTCCGTCAACACAGGTATCAATTCAATTTGGTCAGTCCGAAATACAATCATGAACAATTATGTTATAGTCCCTCTCCTGTCGATTGATGTGACCTTTCTTTGTTGGCCATGTCTTGGCATAATGCTCCGTTGCAGATTTGAATGTTTCTGTGCAATTTGAACTTTTTTTTATCTGGTTTTCGAAACAAGGTTTTTAAGACTGCTGGAATTTTAGAACCATATGTCATTTAGGATTGTTAACTCTTAAAATATTAATGTACGTCCATTTGATTGTGTTAAACTGATATCTTTAAATTTCAATATTATTAGTTATAATAAGCTGAATGTCCAAGAATTTCTACTCAGTACTTAAGGTACTACCTATTGCAAAATGGAAGTAACGCTGTTATCTGAAGATTAACATACTCCCTCAGCAGTTACTTCCCTTTTCATAGTCCAAAAATTGCTTATGATCCTACCGTGAAAACTTCGAAAACTACCTGACTCGGTTTAAATCGCTTATAAAGACGTAATTTAAAAAAAATTGTGGTAATTTTTACATAAACGTTTTGAGAATTGAATTTGCTTTTGATATATGTAAGTTTTATTTGATTTTACTTTTTGTTTGTGTCATTATCAGCGTATAGTTTGCTATTAGTCATTCGAGTGTGGGACGCGAGTCGAGATTTTCCAGAATTGTGTCAAATTAGTTTGACTTTTCCATCACAGTGAAGAAAATTTGATTTTGAGAGGCGCTCATGCACTGAAATATCCGAGTTTGATGACAGTTATAGAATAGGATTATGAGTATGAAATGCAAATAAAACTTAAAATAAATGAAAAAATGTTGATGCATAAAATTGTCGACTTTTATTTGAAACTTCTTTATATAAACATACATGTTATTACTCAATATTAAAATATAGACTAAAATGTTCACCTGTTTATGCTGAATTGTTATACATATACATAAAGTATAAAGACAATGAATTCATTCAATTGTACATTTAAAAATAGATTTGGCAACTCGGTGATCGGTCAGTCCCACGTGAAGTAATATGCACAAAAGTGTAAACATAGGAACTAAATTCGATTGAAATGAGGTGAAATTTCATAAAGATTTGGTAACTAGTTTGCGAGTTATAGCAAAATACGAAAAGAGGACAGCGATATAAAAAAAAAATGTTCAGCATCTTCATTATATATATTTATATAAGGAAATGCTTGTCTAAAACCATGATGCTCAGACTTTAGATAGATAGTTGGTGTGTAGCATAGCCTAGTGGTCTTCTACGATAATTGTTCCTTGGGGTAAAAATTTGGCACAGCCCGGGCAGTGTCAAGCTAGGATTTTAAAAAGGCAGGGTGCTGTTGAAAGAGGGCTAATGAGAGCGCGCAAAACTGGTATAGGGCGCAAAACCTATGAACAGGGCATGTTCATATCTTACATGAATTTTAGTTAACTCAACATTTTCAATACTGATTTACTGACTTCTTTTAAACTATTGGTGACTTTAAGAGAAGGAAGCAGCTATATTTTGTCATTAAATCCAAGAAATATGCTCATTAACATAAAGTACAAAGGTTTTGTCAAAAAGGGCACATCAGGGTGCCATAGTAAAGGGCAGGGTGCACAAGAAGAGGCACAGGGCGCAGGGCCCTTCTTTTTTGTGCTAGCTGGAACACTGCCTGGGGTAGTTATTCTAAATAGGAAATGGAAATATGTGAAAATCTTCTTCTCCAGGTATTGAGTTTACATATAATTAATTTGTATGTATAGCATTGTCCAGTGAGCCTCTCCCTACAATGTTCCAACTTTTCCCTTAGGGTCTAAACTGGTCCCGCCCTTGTGTGACCTAGATTTGTTTCGAAATGGGCATAATTATGAACATTTGATTTATATATGAAAGGCGTTGTGTTTGATATAGCCTGCTAAACAATAATCCACTTGTAAAGAGATAATATGGAGCAATTAAAAAATTAAAATGAATATTTATAAGAGGTTTTAGACAGAACATTTGCAATTTTAGAATATTAAAACGTTTTCAGAAGGTCGAATATATATATATCGATGAAGTATAACTGTACAAATATGAAATACATTCATGCGTACCGGAGATATTTCTACCTTTGTGACTGGTCTAGATTATGATCAGTCATCACATCTTTCCAGTTCGATCGTAGTCAACACTAAATATGCATAATATACATACAACAACGAGTAAATTATTAGTTCATTTGAACACGAAATGCTCAAGGGAGAGCTATTGTGGTCAGCGGATGTCCGGCATGTGTGCCGTGTGTTTACGTTTTGCTACAAACTACATCTCCTCCTTAACCCCTCGACAGAACTTGATGAAACTTGGCAGTTATATTTCTTGGGTGGTCTACTACCAAAGTTATTCAAAAAATGCTATTCCATTTAGAATTAGTGTTGCCATATTACTTTCTCGGGTCTCAGCCATCTCTGCTTTCATTTTACATATGGTGATATAAAGTACATGTATATTAAGAAAAAGTGTCTCTTCAAATTGATAGAATACTTGCGAAGAAAATTCTCCAGCTTAGGTGTTTTGTTTCAAATACTGTAGTAGTTTATGTATAACCTGCAATTTGTTGACTAAATACCAGTGTAAAAACTTCCTGTGGTTTATACACTGTATATTAGAAAATAATTAAATGTACACTTGTCTACTCCTCTGATTGCTTTGTTGTTGTTGTAATTTAACAACCGTCCCAACCGTATTTTTATCAATTTTACAGGCGGACAGTTTACCTTACCGTCGGTTCTGGGAAGAACCAGTACTAGACTCTTATTATCGTCCGTAAGAAACTGCCAACTTTCTCACATAAAGAGATATGGTGGGTAGCAGGGCTTGAACACAAGACCCTCGATCTATGATAGGAAACAGTGATTGAAAGTCAGCTGCTCTTTAACCACACGTCCACGGAGGCGGATTCCTCTGATTGCTACTTTAGGGGTGACATCAGTGTTCATGTCTCCACAAAGTGAGTCGTATAGTTTTTCTTTGTTTTGAAATATTGTGTGTCCAACTCCTAACACACTTTTTGAAGGATTTGCTACAATTTTACACAGATTGACTGCATTGAAGTAAAGATGGTCATAAATTTGGAAAAGTAAAGATGGTCATAAATTTGGAAATTTGTCTGCCACCAGTTTCACCAGAATTATCGCCCTTTGTTATTTCTGGTAGATACTCGCAGGATATAGCGAACAGGTCTTTTCTGAGTTGTGCGTCCAACTCCTCATTAGTTATTGCAAGGATTTGCTTCAAACTTTCACAGATGATCTAGATGGTGAATGTCTGCAACCGATTTTACCAGAGATATGACCTTTGGTTACTTTAGTATATACATGTAGGAATGTTGCCTAGGATAATACAATGTGCAACTGGGGTTTTGTTTGTGGTTTTACCAAGTAAAGGCAGAGTTATGGCTGCAAGTGGATCCATCTGTAACCTGTTGTGGACGCATTTCTATTTTTTGTTCAAAACCTCATTCTGTATGTTGAAAAAAGGGCATGTAGTACATGTTGTAAATATATGTATTTGTACTGTCTTCCCAATGTTGAAAAAAGGACATGTAAATATATATCTTTGTACTCTCTTTCCACTCAAAGTTCTAAATCTTCTGCTGAAGTTAGACAACTAAATTTAGATCTATCTTAAATAATGTACATTACATTGTAAGGGGGGATCATCTACAAATAAAAAATATAAAACATATCGATTTTCAAATGCCCAAAATAGATCTATTATAAATACACGAAGCACTTAATCATATATTTCTTATCAAGGCATTGACTAATAAAAATTCCTACTTTAATGCCTCCGCCATTTGAAGAGCATAAAGTGTTACCCTATCCGTCCATCAATGCAACAGTTGCGTTTCTTATCAGTAGCCTTTGAAAGGTTGCATGGATTTGATTTAAAATTTAAGTGTAGGTTTATGGTATTGACATACTGGTCAAGTTTGATTTCTGTTATTTAGGCAAAAGTACACATGTGCAAGTTATAACCATAGTTCTGTTTTTCCCAGTGATATTACAAAACAAAAATCGCTCTCTGACAACGTTTTCGTGAAGAAACTACTGTACAGTCGAGACTTTCTTAGCGACCCCATCCTTAAAGTGACTCCCTGTTTGCAAATACATGTACACATTATCATAGAATAGTTTGATTGTTAAAGTGAACACCTTATAAACAAATCATTATGATTTTTATAGTCTGTGAATAGCGAAGTCAAACCAGAAATTATAAAAGAAAGCAAATGCAGCATTATATCTTTAAACAAGTGCACGTCATGGCAAACAATTTTTCCAGGGTTAAGCACTGTTTATAAACAGTAAAGATACACATATGTTAATAACATTATATATTCATCTCCGACATGCAAACATTTACATGTAAAGAGATCTACACTTATGTATAAGGCCACCCCACTACCTTACACCACCGCCATCTAATTTAACTTCAATTTATTTACTTCCTGGATCGTTCTGTGACAAGAAATAGCTACTTTGCACATGCAGTCATATGGATTTTTATATGATTGTTAGAGATCCTTGCAAAATCTTGGACGGGGTGTTATATAGCAAAAAATGCCATCCTGGATTACTAATTTTACTGTCCATTTTATGTGTGTAAAATCTAAGTGTTCATGCTCGCAGAAGCCTCTTTTACTGTGTTTGTAAACAGTTTAGAATATGATCTCATGATTGTTCCTGTGTTTGTAAACAGTGTAGACTGTGATATAATTATTGTTCTTGTGTTTGTAAACAATGTAGACTGTGATCTTATGACTGTTCATGCGTTTGTAAACAGTGTAGACTGTGATATCATGATTGTTCCTGCGTTTGTAAACAGTATAGACTGTGATCTCATGATTGATCCTGCGTTTGTAAACAGTGAAGACTGTGATCTGATGAATGTTCCTTCGTTTTTAAACAGTGTAGACTGTGATCTCATGATTGTTCATGCGTTTGGAACAGTGTAGACTGTGATCTCATGATTGTTTCTGTGTTTGTAGACTGATCTCATGATTGTACCTGTGTTTATAAACAGTGTAGACTGTGATCTCAATATTGTTCCTGCTTTTGTAAACAGTGTAGACTGTGATTTCATGACTGTTCCTGCGTTTATAAACAGTGTAGCCTGTGATCTCATGATTGTTCCTGTGTTTGTAAACATTGTAGACTGTGATCTCATGATTGTTCCTCTGTTAGTAAACAGTATACACTGTGATCTAATTATTGTTCCTGCGTTTGTATACAGTGTAGACTGTTAATATGATTGTTTATGCGTAAAATTTGTGACGGTTAAAACTTGTATTTACAATTAATGGTCCGAAAGTTGAATGATATTAAAACATCACAATCAAGCAACTTGTGTGTTTAAATGGAGTTTACTTTTTCATAATTTTCATATTTGCGGTCATATACCAAGTTTTTTGGTCGCAAACAGTCTAACTTATTAGTTTCGTCTAACACACTTTCCATTACAAAAACTTGCGACAATTAAGACCACATAGTTATATTAGGAGCCGTCCTATAGAAACGGTTTACTTATGAATCCTGCAAAACTGATATTGAACAGGAACATACTCTAAAAATGCAGTACACGCACATATGGAGCATGAAAACATTATCCTGATGTTATCAAGTGATTCTTCCTCTGTGACCATTGCAGATCATAATCAACTTGCACTATACAAATCTATATGCAGAATGACCATGGTCTGCACTTTTTTACTTGTTCATTTTGTTATATAGTTAAGTACCACGTTATAGAATTAATAGTACTTTGAAAACTGATTCATTAAAGTTCATTAAAACTATAAGGGATTGTATGAACATGTATGTTATTTGATATAGTTTTAGGCTACTGTTGACAAACTGTAATATGTACCAACCTGTTAGCTACTATAAATAACTGCCTCATGGATAAGTGATCATTATTTGCGTTGAAGAAAATGGATTTGTATCGGTAGGTCAACCTGGTCTAATTTCTTGGTCAATTTCGAACCCGCAATAGGGTGGCAAGGAGGCACACACTGTACCCAAAACATAAGGTCTTTAGATGAAAACCCGAAGCTTAGTACTGTTTGTTGTTCCTTAGTTGCTGTATTTGGAAAACAAACAGCATATAAATGAATGGATGATGCAACTTTGACCCATGGTGTTCTTCAAACCAATAATGTTGGGGTTGAAGAACCAACTCCTTAATCATTGTGTTGAACGACTAACGCATAAACCATTGGTTAAACTACAAACGCTTTAGCCATTGAGTTGAACGACCAACAACACTTAAACCACTGGATTAAACGACCAACGCTGCAACCAGTGCTGTCTTCTAAACATGTAACAATCTATAATTTATAAACATGTATTCAATATATAACACACTATATTTCGAACCGGTATTGATTAACCTATATTTATTGTGCATGTGCTAATAACATAGCCAGGACTGTTGACTGGCCTACGTGTTGTAATGCATGATCTTAGTCCTTATATTTTCAACATGTTATCTCTAGTGCACAATTTAACTTTCTGATTTCATTCCCTTTTTTTCTCCACTGAATTGTACGAAAGCATAAGAGTGGTAGTCTACCACTGCAGTAGTTGTATGTTAATTATGGGACGTTTCAGTGAGACCAGCTAAAATCCTGGGCTTCTAAACAGATGTAGTTGGCCATCTTTAAAACTGACCTCAATTTCTGCCAAACTTTCTTCTGCTCGTAGATTATAAATACGGAAATAAGGTTATTAAAATATTACACCAAGAAAACCACACCTCTTTAAAAGCATATTGAGTAATGTCTGCATAAGACTGAGATTGTGATATATCTTCAAACAAAGGCAGGACTGCTGCAAGTCTAATCACCGACCTATATAGGTCCGTGGTCTAAGAAATCTAATGATATGAGGCATTTAAAGGACTTATTTGTTATTTTAAGTCTTGAAAATGTAGCCTTCAAATATAGGAACAACATTGTGAAAGACGATTAATGTATTTTATTTCAAAGATATAAGGTTTATTATTTACACATGTAATCATATCATAATCATAATATTTGTGCAATAAGAAAAAGATAAGAGAAAAAAATCAAGAATATTGATGAGTAAATACATTCAAAAAAAATTTAACATGAACATTTCCTGACTACTTTATACGTGTATACATCCACAAACAAAACTTTATTCTCCTTTTTCATACAATGAATATTTTTAAGCAAACAGTTCTAAATGCTTCTGAAAGATTTTAGTTGTTTGTGGTTTGAGGAACACACATTTTATAAAGTTATATTTCCCTTCAAAATTTCCATTTTGAGTTATTGTCAAACACGTTAGTGAAAACAAAGTACATGCTTTAAAAACCTGTTATTTAATACAAGTTGTGCTGAGATATTTCTCGTATTGAAAGATATGAATTGAAATATACCAATTACAAAACATGAATTCTCAATTTCTGACTAGAGTGGTGAAAAACACTTGTTTTTCTCAGTTTTTCTATATTCAGTGTTTATTAAACTGACACAGATTCGTACATGTTTGTTATTACTTTGACAATGTTCATTTTCTCACAGTATAAGTCAGTTATTAATGTTACAGTCTTTCTTAAAATTATGATGATCACTTTGAAGGATAATATTTATTCAAGTTCTTTATCGAGAACATTAATAAAAGATTTCTCGATCACTTAAATACATAATAATGATGATGATGATGATGATGATGATGATGATAAATTTGATACTAGTTATACAAAAAGTAAAAATAATCAGTTAATAAAGAATTAATATTAGATTCTATATGTATTATTCTGATGAAGGCTTTTTACATGCTACCTTGAAATGTGTTTGGATACATGTATTTGTATGTTGATGCACAGTGTTCTTTTTCTTCCAGTTCCGCTTGTTGCCAACAACATCCCTAAATGTTACATTTGGTATGGTTTACGTATTTAAAGAATAAGTTTCTAGATGCCATACTTTCACGGAATGGGCTCTTTGAATGCTATACAAGGTAGCAGTTTTACTTCAGACTGAGGACATTCACTTGATCCGTCGAACAACCAATGTAGATCTCATCTTGATTATAACTGAAGCATATGGACTGTGTCCGCTTTATATCTGCATACTTTGTCTGACCTTGCTTCAAGTCCTTTGAGATATGATGAATGGTACCAGAGTTGTAGCAACACACCAGTAGTGATCCATCATCTAACATGAGCATCCCCTCTGGTTCATTCAAGTCATTGTGCTTGTATACCGCTGATATGTCTCCTTTTAATGTAATAACGACAATAGAATTTGTTCCACGTTCACCGGTACTGAGATAGATCAGTCTGGACTCCTCATTGTACACAATATAGAATGGGCAGTTTAATATTTTATCTTTTAGGGGAATTGTTTCTTCCAAATTTCCTAGTATGTCAAATATAAACACATTTGAAGGGTTTACACAAACGACATAGAGACGACCATGATTATAGCATATACCTAAGCATTGCCGTTGTACTGGAAACTTGCGAACAGTTGACAGTTTACCAGCTGTTGTCATTATAAGCACCACACTCTTTTTTGGCATTGTTACAGCGATCTGGTCTTGAGGCAAAACGGCAATGTCAAATGGTTTTGAGCCAAGTGATTTTTCTTCTACAACGAGTTTTCTTTCTGTGTTTACAACTTTCAGTTTATTGTTGTTAAAATCAGCCAGCACGAGTTTGTTTGAGGACAATACCTCACATCCCGTGATACGACATTCCATCTGATCTGATTGAGTTTTAACGTCTGTATTACCTATGTGTGTTATATTCTCAAATGTTTGCTTCTTCCGGGGAAGGGTAAGACACGTAGAAAGCTTAAGCTCTCCAAACATGCCTGCCTTCGGTATCATGGCAACCATATCTTGGTTACGTTCAAACTTGTACTGACTGTTTGTCTTTTCTAAAGCTTGTACGGCACTTTTTACTTCGCCTGACTTAAGTTTTGATTTCGCTTTCTTCATGTTGATGTAAAGATGTCCGTTCTGTTTCGAAGTTTTGTTATCTTGAAGGCGCGACTGAAGCTGGTTTATATCTGCAGTAACACCAGCGCACGTTTGAAGTACATTCTGGACAATTTTTAAATCTGTTGACTTCTTCCTGTCGGCATCTGCATGAATCTTCGTCTGTAGTTCGTCTAGACGATCATTTATTTCTTTTCGGAATTTGACGATTTCTTTGATCAGGCTATCATAGCAAGAA
>JAUMHA010349904.1:0-14095 GCA_032359765.1 Saxidomus gigantea | reverse complement strand
GCAAAAAGATTAGGTTTGGTTAATCACCATACATTAAATCCAACATTACTACTTATCGCAACCCCCACTCCATTTGGTGGCGTTCAAACATTTGACTTGTTTTATTTTATGAAGAAATTCAAGCATTAACAAGGACAATCCCGACAAGTTCGCCAAGAATCTTTCATAACTTGTATATATTATGCTTGTTAATTGGTCCGGGTGTATTTTTAAAATGACTTTATTTGTTTTAGAACTTGATTTAAATGTTTAATTTGTATTTGTTTACTTGAGTTTACGTTGAGACAGTATGGGGGTCCAAACTTCATGTGTGGACAACTTTTGTTTCGGTATAACATCCTATATTTTATTTTTCACTGAGCGGTCGGCAAAGTCACGCATGAGTAAAAAAACTACAATTACATCTAATATTCACAAATTTGAATAGATTTTCATCCTTTCGCCGAAAAAGAAATGCTAGAGACACACTATTGTGTATATTTCATTGACTGCGCGGGACGTGGTATGATTCGTTTACGTAATAAGAATTGAAAAATGACTGTACTGATTGTTTTCTAAATAAACATGTTGTGGGTATTCATTTTCTTAGTTATATCATTTTCTTTCCATCTATAGCAAGTTTGAATCAAACATCCTTTTTTCATAGCCATCCAATATTCACTTTTTTTTAAATGTTTGCTATTGGTTACTATGGGCATATCAGGATATTATATACCTTTATACAAAAGTGAATTACTGAAAAACGTTAAAAGGTGCAGTTAATAAATAAAACCAATGGAATTAAGTAATTTACGACATACGCCGGTTTCAGATTACAGCATAAATCGTGACCATCCAACATCCTTGAATCTTAATATTTAGAAAAGGCATTTATTTGTAAAATCGTTGCATTACAACATCACCATTTTGAATTATACAGTGAAGATACTACATGAAATTGACTTGTTGAGTGGGGTACGCAATTTTTACATTTTGGTTTCTGAAGTTTACTGGAACACATTGACACAACTATACGGATTACAATAATATTGAGGGCTGTTCTTCACACGCCATTGAAACTTTGATAGTCTTCCTTATCAATATGGATCCGCCATAACATAACATTAGTTGATTTAATCTTTGAAGTCTCTGACTAACACTAAATACACTTCAACGGAAACAGCAAGTTGACTGTGATTAAGTTCTGCATTTCCATTCTGATTCTCCTAAAAAGCTCACCAATAGTCACTTTTCCATACACACGAAGGCAACTTTGTATGAATTTTGACTTGAATCATAAGTTTGATACATCAACTTAGAAATTATTTAAATCTTTAGTCCGCTTTTCGTAACAGGTGCATCTGTAAGTAAAGGTCAAGCGTATAGGGGTAAGCCTTCGCGATAAATTTGATGCAAACAATTGCTTCTTCTGATATCAATATCATTAAATGACAACATCTGTTCAGTGTTACTACAATATGTGAAAGTCGCAATAACAACTCAGTGACACGAACAATTAAGCTTTTGTAGGAGCCAGAAAGTTTTTTTAAAGGTGCACTGGTGGAAATTTTAGTAGTGAGTGGGGTAATGGGCATTACTCTACAAGCAAAAAAAAACAACCAACCAACTGTTTTAACCTCGACAAGATACACAGTGTGAGGTAACTAAACACATGCAAAAGTAAATCTTTTACATATATATGCTCATATAAACCAAATTTTGATGTATACATGAGAAATCATGCACGTTTTCTTATTTTTTACGGATGAGTATGAGTATATAAAACCGAGATATTGTATAGCTCTGTTAATTGTGATTAAAGTGTGCAGAATTCTACCAACTAAAAATTTATGAAATATATCTTACGAAAATATCCAGCGGAAAAAATCTATTGAATTCATTTACGTAACTTATCCAATTTATGACTTGATATACACATTGTAAATCCGATACTTATTGTATACTTCCTTAATCCGATACTTGCTTAAATCTGTGCAAACACATATTACCCACATCCTTACAAAATACCAGAAATTGCACAATCATCATTATGTTTTTTCGAGGAGGCATGAGCATTAGGTTTGGGGAGTTCTGATTCATTTTTTTCTTTACAAGCGGTCGGAAAATATGACTCGTTTACGTAAACTTTTATTAATTTCCTCTTTGCTCTATAATTTATAAAGTACTGGGATGAGAGCATGTTTTAAGGGAAACTCCTATAATTTTCGAAGGGGACACGTTGTGTCATGCGAACTACAAAGTCTTTGTTTTCAAGCTTGATCCAAGAATAGATGTTATGTTAAACTATTTTGAGTTTGTACACAATGTTTTTTCGTGTTTTTTAAGGAGGAGAAAGACAATTGGCAAGGGCTACCGAGTGTGTGTTAAAGTGTATGTCATCAGTTGTAATTGCATTTAAATCTTGACTATATACATGTACCACCCTTTCTGTTTTTATTTCCTTAAGTTTTCAAACAAACTAAAATACTCTTAGTTTACTGATTGTTGTAGTGCTATGTTTCTATCACTAAGTCCACAAGTGATACAATGTACGGATTTCGTTCTTGAAGGTTTTCCGCTGAGGTCTATCGGCTTGCTTATTGTATGACACAATATAAACAAACTGATGTGTTGTCTTAAGTGTGCCAGATTTGAAAGATTAATTATTTAATAGTGTCACTCTATTACCTGTTTTCTCTTAACATTTATAACCTATACATTGCTTGTGATTACAGATGCATAATGCATACTCATTACACGGCGCATCAGTGCCGTGTAGTTCAAGGTTTCTTATAATGTTTGCTATGGGGGAGCACGTGACCTCATGTTTCCCACAGTTTTCTACAATTTCTTTCCTCGAAAGTAAAACCAGTCTGCGGAAGTGGAACCTGTGTTTTTCGCCCAATGTTGTTTCGTACTATTAAAGCTCAACGAGCAATTTTGCCACAATCCTTAAATATACAGGAATTACAATTATTGAATAAATAGGACTTATAACATTGATATCGTTAGTAAATAACTTGCAGCAAAGAGTGTGTAATTTAAGATAGCAATGAAATAGTAAGGGAGTTGTCCGGCGAATTGAATTCGGAAAGGTATATTTTGCAGACGAACTTTGCAGACAACATAAACAACGAAGGATTTTGCAGACAATACAATAAAGGTATTTGAGAACGAAAACGTGGTTCAAACAATACAGCGGTTGTTTTATCAGCTCTCAGAAAATTTGAATATTTTGATGGATTTTGCTCGATCGATATTGACGATTTAGTCTATAATAACCGAAAGTGATAATTTTCTGGATATACATTTGACTTAATATCTGTCTAGAATCAGTGTTCCAAGTATAAATAAGGATGCCACAATCTGCGAACAAAGGAAGCTCTGGTGGCAAAGGCAACAATAACGGTAAAATTAAACAAGTACAAGTATATAATCGTCAGCGAGTAGTGCAATGAATAATGTAATGCATAGTCATAGTGCACATGTAACTATCTCGAAAAAAGCCTGCCAGCAACTTCGATGGTCTACTCCACAAACTCGCAGTTTGACACAATGAGAATCTCCAATTGCACGAAAACACGGTGACAAAAGTGATAAAGTGTCACTGGTACGCGATCAACAGTATAAATATTAATTTGTAAACTTAAATTAATTTTAAACGGACCTCTACGCATGTACATGTAATTCTTAGTAAGCTCTAACAATTAAGATATAAGTTATTCTGATTAAAATTGTATATTCGACTGATAGTAAACACGTATTGTTTTGGACTTTCTGGAATGGATTGGGGTCATTAGCGTAGCGATTCTGATCTCTGAAAACCCGACATAATAATAACAGGTTATGGGTATTTGCTACAACCTAGATATAACATTCTTACACTCACTACTTAAAAGCAGACAGCCCCTTTCCTTTTTATGCCGTGTACCTTTGCTGCTTTAGCGGCAATATTTTATTTATTAGATAACATTTATTTCATAACGATTACTTATCTGAAGACGTGCCGAGGTAATGTATTTGTGTCTGTCGTTTTTTGCTGCCCGGTTGGTTCAAGAGTAGACACAAGATATTGTCGTCATCAAACAGTTTGATGTTTATTTCAATAACAAGGTCATGAATTAAATCGACCTTAATGCGACTCTTGTAGAACTCGAGTCGAATTTGTTAAACTAAGTAAAGAAATTACTTTGTAATGTAAGAGTGAGAAAATACACACATGTGAGATGCTATTTGTTTCCAGTTTGTTACACATTTGATAAAATAAACCACTATATGAAAAGATAATAGACGATTACATAAGTTCTTCGAAAAAAATGTGGTCTGCCTCCGTGGCTGAGTGGTAAGAGTCGCTATCTTGAAATCACTGAAACCTCTCAACATTTGAGGATCAGGAGATCGGGCCGTGCCGTCGTTCAAATTTCTATTTATGTATACTAGTTAATTTACTCTCGATTGCAAAAAAAGTTCTTACAACTAATATGAATCGCTCGCGAGATTCACTCTAGATGGAATCAACCGCGAAGTGAGACATTAAGTGAGGTAATGTAGAATTATCTGTGTCTTGCCTAATGACACTACAACTACTTGGCACTGATGGTGAAAGAACCCGGGACCGTCCGATTCTGAGGCAAACGCGCTGCCACTGCACCAAGGCGGCTCCACGACGATTCACATGGGACAGTTCTTGACGTTTTATGTGAGAAAGTGTGTAGTTTCTTACGGAGGATAGGGTTGAAGTACCAGTCCTTCCCAGGAACAATGGTGAAGAAAACTACCTGCCTGTAAAAAGCTGCAATACGTTCGCAATACAAATAAACGAGGACTAATGGAACGACAACCAAAATAGTCAGATTATTTTTCTTTCATTTTACGATGATACCGCAATGTCGTTTATACAATCAAAGTTATTGTCAGTAAAGGTATTTGCCGACAGAAAAATAGATACAAGTAACTTTACCAGAAGTAAGTTGGGTTTAATAGCAATGGATTCACTCATATTCCGTACTGGTTGAGTTGAAGGCAATTTTTCCGGGATGGGTCAATTTCACATATACACCGAAACCTAACCGAATCCGGACCGAAAGAAAATACATAATAGAATATATTACAACCGAAACAAAAACATTCTAATTTTTAAGGGTTCGGTAACTGAATTTTGCTATTTTTAGCTCAGCGTTGACACAAAATCCAGCGTCCAACATTGAATCTGACAAAACAGAAATCGTTATTTAGGAAGTTTAGGAAACTTTAAGCCGAATCATATATGACTATGCTTCAAGTGATTATAAAAACTATGAGTTGAAAGAGACAGCTTTGAGCCGAAAACGAAAGAGAGTACCTACATATACATATTATTATATAATATTGTGTTATGCTGACATTGTTTCCTTTATAACATGGGAATAACAAATAATTTCAACCTCAGATTCGGGTCAAAATTCAGTGTATATGTCAAAGAACAACCTTAATCCGAAACTAATAGTATCCAGTCTTAAATCGGATCGATTGGGTTTCTATGTATTTGTGAAATTGCCCTATAACCACAGTTTGGACAATGCTTTTCAAAATCATAAAGTTTTAGCTGTCCTGATTACTTTCCTTTCTTCATTACGTTAACCATAGCATTTTACGTTACAATATTATGTATTTAGTATTGCAAATTATTTCATACCACTGTTTATTTTCATACTAGATCAATCAAAACTTTTTAATTTACGAATGAAATTTCCAGCAAAAACAAAATAATACGTGTTTGAATTATTTGAAGTTTTAGCATTAAATCACACTGGTTAAATATAGTTTGCATCTTTATTATATAATTATAAATATTCTGTCAAAAATACAGACACTATTAAACTTAAAATATGACCTATCTATACAATAAATTTTCGTCTTGTACGTACGTGCAATCCGCAAAGTACCATTATTTCCAATTGTCCCAATTTGAAGAGTCATGTATACACAATCATGACGTTAATAACGACGCTTTTGATTGTATTTAGAGTTTTTTTCGTTAGTACCAGATAATTCATATGACCAACGCCTCCTGTAGAGGTTGGTTATTTTAGGTTTCGTGGGAGAGTGCAAGACACAGAACGGTTTTTTGTCTCATCCGAAGGAACATAAGTTATATTAGTGGATCAACGGGGGTCGAACCTGCGATCCCTGGATTTATACGATGATGTCAATTAAATGACGTCGCATACAACGCATAACTATGCTTAAAATGCCATTTTTATTCGGACAATTATCCAATGGTTTATAATAAAAGGGTCATTATCATAGAAATGTGATCTAGTTCCGTTCTTGTATGATCCGACGCACGACTGCAGCACATGCAGCATTCTGGATCACAATACTATACTAACCCTACTGTATTGTAAGTATGTAGTAAAAAGAAATTTAACTGTGTAGATAACACACCTTTCGTGTGCATAAAGTGGATTTGTGTATACAAAGCGTACTGTTTGGTATTTAAGGTGACATTATGGTATTGCTGTTGTAATGTGATCGTATTGCAATAACCAATGACCTGTTTATTATGTCGTTGTGCTATTTTATCAGTTTCTTTGTAGTAAGTATTTATAATTTATGTTTGAGTCAAGTCAAATTGTATTAGCATATATATATATAATGTTCATCGCCATTTACACACTGTCATGGTTCAACACAATGTACAGTACCTAGAAAAACATGACAGAGTTGGCGTATTACTAATTTGGGTACAAATATCAATTAATTTCGTTATGTCCAAATAGATGACAAGTTAGAGAAGCAGTTAATAATTATCTGTATTTCTCATTAACATCAATATAATTTGTAAAATATCCATCTACTGGTATAGTATACATCTGGCTGTGTTCCAAACATATACTGCATCAAACATCATTCATCATACATCATACGTGATACATCATAGGTTACATCATGGCCTGCAAAATACATTACTTGACAAATGCAACCGGAGACTTGTGGCTTTTAACAATCAACACAATAAAACTTACACATGAAATAAAAGATTACCTTGCTTACTATTATTATGCAAAGTACAATACATAATATATAACATAATATAACATTTATAATCATAGTGTACACAACTCACCAGTGTGTGGCACTGTCCACTATACAAAACATGATGTTATCATCAACTCACACAACTTCCACACATACGTGATGCTGTCAGTAAACTGTAAATTAAGATGTTTATAAGAATAACAACAAGTGAAAAGATATAGAAAGAATCACGTGATATTTTAGTTACTGTAAAATTAAACCGATACCGCCATTTTTGGTAGATTCATACACACAAATTCTGTGTAAAGAAATGTTTGCCAATAGTTACATATTAAAGCGTTTCTAAAGAATATAATTATACACTCATTGCTGTGACGAATGAACATAAAACAGAATCAACACATACCTCACCAAAATAACAAAACCCGCCAAAACATCTACATGGCCAAATAACAGCTTTGGTCACAACAACCTGTCTCGACCAAGACTATGTAGCTTCTGACAAATATGTTTGCGCACAGAACGCAACCAAGCGAAACAATGCCCAAACCAATGAAATTGAAGATGAGTAAAACTATTTAAGGAATATACCCGAAACGATGCCCAAACCAATGAAATGTAATAACTTAATGTGCATTTATAACTTATGTCGTGTCAATACAATACGACACAGAAGTACAACGTCATGTACGTCTGGTCACAATAAGTTTTACCAAAAGTACGAGTAGGAATACAGGTGGTAAATGTATACAAAAGTCAAAATCAAAGTATTGAAATACTAATGGAAGGTGATTTCGAAAGATGTCAGCTTGCGAAAACACGATATTAAGCAGTTGAATAGCCCACACTTCTCTTGTAAAAATCAAGTTTAATTCATTGAATATATAGGTAAAATTAATTGCATACAAAAGTTTCAAAACTGTTTCGTCATTTTATACATTTACTTTAAAGTTTCGTTTATATACTGTAAATACTGAGTTTACTTGTCGTTAACATACGATATACATTGAGGAATGTAATGAAATAAATTCCAGTACTAAATCATTGCGGGCAGCAGCGGCCTGCTATATTTAATACGGGGTACGAAAAGATGCATGGAGACTTAAGCACTAGATCGAATATATGCGTCCCTCTTCATTTAAAAATTGAGGTACTTCTGAGATGAAAACTGTAGACACAGTCTATTTTTTTTTGGAAATGCAAGAGTTGTCGTTCGTCATTGAGTTATCGTTCGTTTCATAGAGAAAAGCGCGTTTCACGTCGCAGGCGCCATCTTCGCTGAGAAAAATGGAAATATGATTTTTCCCCCTTATACAGTTTTTGACATCAAAGTAACGAAGAACATTCGACTGAATAATCTTCGATTGCCTTTTTAATTATATACAATATTAAATTAGCTTATGTTTTCCCTGAATCATTGTAGTCCGTCTCTGTGGTGTAATTTGTCCAGGCGTACTTATACGAATGCGTTCGAATCCCGTTCAAACCCATTTTTTAAAAGTTTTTTCTTCTGTTAAATACTTTTCATTTTCAGCCTTTAAACCATTTTTAAATAATTTACGGCAAATAATCTTAAAAATCTTCATTCATGTTGACCTAATAAGGACAATGGCAATGAAAAATTAACACATACTGTATACATATTATTCGATAACAGTAAAGTTTCGATACTACAGGTCAGTCAGCAGATGTGGTTTCGTGTCAGGTTTTGCTTGTTCAACCAGAATTGGTTTCCTTGACTTCTTTTGGGGCCATGCCTCAACATCAATCATCACCAATTTCCAAAATATTTACATGTCAGTTTTGTTTGTTGGCCCGCTGTGATACTTTGTATCACAGTTTATGAGCGATGACGTCACCATCGCTCTATAGTTAACAGTATACCAGAAAATCCAGAAATTTACCTTTCACCAAACTACAATATGATTCTCATGCCTCCGCATCTGTAATAACAAGCAAATTATAACTTAACAGTTATATAAGACGATTACTGTATTACATTACAGTGTAGAGGATTGCAGCAGGTATTGGAGTAAAGGTGAATGAGTGACTACGTAGAAGCGCTTGTATCAAAATTCGAGATCCACCTGTGCACAGAGGACTGTACTGTAGTCAGAATGGTTGTCATATAGGCCTGTTATGCATTTCATTTTGTATGAAGGTTTCCTGCTTTTAGTTTATGTATAAATGGATTGAATTTCTCTGCTTACACATAGCCAGATAGTTATCAGCCATTTTGACTGAAAATATTGTTAAATGTAACAAAATAGACGTTACTATCTTACTACTCTGCCAATTTCTCCATAGTACAGTAACTAAATACAACATTTCGTTTCAAGTCAAAGTTTTCATGGAAAGTAAAAATTGTCTAGCATTTATAGAAAATGTTTCATGAAACTTTTACTTTTGGGAACATATTTGTTCTCAATTTCTGTCCGAGCAACACCTAAAAGTGAGAACTATTCTATCAAAAATATAGGAAATGTATCTACTTTTTTGTATGTGTCAGTTGTTTATTTATTATTGTATGCCGAAGTGGGTACTATCATGACTATTTAATGAAGTTATCATGGTTTTTTTTCTTTAAAAGAAAACGATGGTAAGTTCTCTTCTTTTCGAAATAATTTTGGAAGTTAATGAAATATTTTCTTGATTATGCATTGCAGAAATATGCCACCATACAATTCCAATGTGTAGGGTATATTCCATTAAAGGAATGGAGGGAATAGAACAACGTACACAGTTCATTAAAATATCAAAGTTTTATATGTGGCGAGTGAAAGTCAATAATAATACAGCAATTTGCGGTACATTTGTAATGGAAATGACTAATATAATATGTTGCGCTTAAATATCTAGATTTAAAGAAGCACTCCCTGAAATTAGTGTCCAATGATAAAAGCAGACAAGCATAAATAATATACCAGTAATATGTTCTAGTATAGTATAACTGAAGGGTTTAAGTCAAACATGCTAAGATCAGCATTGTCAAGTATCTTGTTCTTATGTGAACATTGGAATACTAGTCGTGAATGTTATGTCAGTGTTTTGCCCTGCCTGCCTATTGTAAACAATGTATTCCTTGACAGGTATGTAAGCTTGGTCTTGGTAGGTCAGTGATGCACACACTTCCAATAATAACTACTCCAATGCCATCTAACAAAACCGGTAAAATGATAAAAAGGAATACAACAGTATGTCACATTTCAGGAAATGGTAACAATGTTTTAATTGAATCCAACACTGAGAACATTTACGACCAATAGATTATAGTTAAAATAATTCTAAGCAAATGCATACAGTATAGTGAGAAAGACCACCACAGCTGTTATAATACTTTCGTGAACACCTGACTATCGAACTGGTTCTGTGATATTCTCGAGCAATGAACACACGCAGACATACTTTCAACCCTCATACTGATTTTATGACATAAGCAGATCTCTTCTCTTCTGATTACAACACTTGCAACAATGCCACAGTACTGTGCAGGTTTTCCATTTCCTAGGGATCATATCTTCTGGAGTTATTTTGGAAAAGGCCATAGAGAGAACACACAATTGGTTTAGGAGATATATCATAAAAATATTTCTATTTTTAGACCAGCAGCTATGGTTTGCACTTCCAGCATTTCTGGAGTAAGACTACATTATATGAAGCATCATATATGACCTATTTCACTCAACAACACAGATTGTGTCCCCTTTTGCAGGAACATAATAACAAAAGGGCAACGATGGCCCTACATTTCTTACCAGAGTACCATTGCACTTACCAAAGGAAGTCAATTTTAACCCCAGGGGCATAATTTGAACAAACTTGGTAGAGGACCACTATATAATGTTAAATACCAAATATCTTAGCTCTAAGCCTTGTGGTTAAGGAGAACAATTTTTTCAAGTTTTTCCTAAACCAACTGACCCCCGAGGTGAAGAATAATTTAACCCATAAAGGTATAAATATAGACACATCTTAAAAAGGGACACTTATATGTTTTATATCTGATGTTAAAGTATGAAAATATATATTACATATTATGAATTACAGTATTTGCTTATGATAAAAAAGAATAACCGGAAAGTTAATTCATACTCACGTCAATATAGCAAGCGTTTATGAAAAAGTCTGGTTGTCCAGATATTTTTACTCTTGAGTGATCATCTGAAAGTTAAAATGAAAATACTTACATGATACAGTCACTCCCTTTTCCCACGATTCATAAAAAAAAACTACAGTCGTTCCATTAGCTCTTCTTTTCATTTGATAAAATGCCTTCCCGTATTAATTTAACCAATCTATGCGTTAGCTGCATCCATTGTTTATCATAAATTTGAACTCTTTGACTTATGTTAGTTTAATAAATAAAAGGCAGAATCGCAAATAAAATTATACACTTGTAGCCTAAAAATATTGTCATAACTATTAACTGAATCAAATGACAGCTGTGAAAAAAGTATTTGTTTTAAATTTCTGAAGTCATGTTTTTGGCCTCGGTAAAATTATGTTAACTTTGGCATGATGGCGTGCCCGTATATCATTACAGAAGATTGATGCGTGTCAAAAACGTCAATAAATTATCATCAAAAATAGCACAAAAGTTATAAAAGTAATTGAAATACATCTTTTAAAATCATTAGATCTACTGACTTTCGGTACCCCTTTATTCAGAACATACATTACGTGCAGTGTAGTATTCACTGCCTGCTTTAAACAGGAAATTCATGCCGACGTTAAATGCTGACGGATATATCGCAGTCAATAAAGCTCACCACACCTACTCATGCTGGAAGAATGTAAACTGATATCAAAACTGTAACATGATGTAATAATTGATATATGATATATATAATACTTACATGGGTATATCCCGTTGTATCTGTTTAATGCTATATTTTCAGGCCGCCTGGCAAATGAACACGGGTGTTGCAGGCCCGTCGGTAATTTCTGTTAAGAATATAACAAAATATTCTAATTAGTTTTAGTTGTAAACTTAATAAGCAGAGTTAGACAATGATGTTGTATATTTTGCGACGTCAATTAGTTCATAACACGCATTACTTTCGGGGAAATATTTGTTTTCTCATATAAGAACGGCACAGCTTTAACAGTCCTTTTACAATGTATTATGTGAACGGAACGAAAACTTACAATGAAAACAAGCCCAATGAAATGCGTATCACCTAATTCATTCATTTTGACATATTTATGACAGGAAACGAAGTTAGTGTTTGATAGAAATATTATTAAATTTTGTACTTTGCAAAAACATATGACCTGTTACTTAAAACATAATAAGTTTAAACTTCGGACCAGATGACATGTCCTTACATCAACACTTTGTTGAAATTTGTTCTTGTTTAAATTTCTTTATTCTTTAAACCAATGTACGTGATGAATGTGCTAGGCTGTCGAGGTTTTGCTTGCTGAAAAATTAAACATGGATATAGTTGCCACCTGTATATAATGGCAGCTTGGGTGACCGCTATAAACAGGTTAGTATTATTTGTTTACCTGGTAATCGATACCGAAGGATTCTTCACTTCTGCCTGATACATATGCTAACAACTCTGATACTCTTATTCTCTTTATCTGTTCAATTTTTTCAGGTGAATTGTAGTATTCTGTCGGCTCACTCATTAATGGTGAAGCATCGTCTAACTCTTGCAATCCGTGAAAAGATGTCTCTTCATCTGTTCGCTCTTTAGCTCTTTGAGGTTTCTTTATATTTCTGCCTGAGATGACTTGAAAAAAATTATGTACATCAGTATAAAAAATACGGACTTCTCAAATAGACAGTTATTAGCTCATACATAGTTCATTGCCATATTATATCAGCAAGTGGTTTGAGTCACTAGTGTTTGCCGTTTATATGATGACTCTCCCGAACACAATACAACTACAGAAGTATGTTATGGTCACAGAATAATTACATGCTATCGCAGTCTAATTTATCAAC
This sequence comes from Saxidomus gigantea, assembly GCA_032359765.1. Taxonomy (NCBI): domain Eukaryota; kingdom Metazoa; phylum Mollusca; class Bivalvia; order Venerida; family Veneridae; genus Saxidomus; species Saxidomus gigantea. The sequence continues at coordinate 1,140 of JAUMHA010349904.1, read as the reverse complement.
AGCTATCAATGATAGAGCATTCTCTTTACGTTTTTAGTGTGAATGTTAACTTTAATTTTGATTTGTGTTTTTCATTAGTTTTGCACGGACTTGCAAACAAAACAACATTTTACACAGAGGAGTATCACAAATTATTAATGAGAAAATGAACTAGATTGGATATCTGTATTAATTTAAATCATTTATTATAAAGACGTTTACCAGAGAATGGTACGTTTTGGTATATAGGTCTGCCAGTCTCACTTTCCTTTCTCTGAGTAAGTCCACCTCTGCAAATGTAAACTAAATGCGTTGAATATTTTAATTTACTTACATCGATAAACACATCAGCCATCAACATCACTCAAATTTGTTCAGGGTATTATTGTGGTGAATATGAACTACTGTATTGTCTTAAAAGAAATGCGTAATATGTTTCTGTTATCTATATTTAAAACAATAAAATGGCAAGGGTTGACAACTGGTGAAATAAACGTGCTTTAACATCGACATCAACATTTTTTTCTGTTTATTTTCTGATTTATACTTTAATTATACAATTATAATACAATTATTATATACTTTAATTGTTGAGTTTGTTCAAGAAAGTCGAAAATCAAGGGAAACGTCGTCAAGAAAGCATTACACACATGATGATATTTAATGATTGCATCGTCGTTTGGTGTCCAACATTCCTTACGCTCGGTATACTAGTACCTTTTTCACATTAATTCCACTTTTTGAAACAGTGTGTTGATCGGGTAATAATCCGTCGTTAATGCTTTGATAAACCACCATAAACCATAACATGAATACATTTACGATATACAAATAAAGAATCAAACCAATAAATGCAAACACATGCAAAAGAACCTCTTGTTCGAAATAATACACTTCTTTTTATGTCGCCTAAAGGCGTATTTTTATGTCGCAATATTCCTGGGACCAAGTCTTTATTACGCACTCTGTTTAGTATGTGTCTTGAATGATATATGTGACTGGCCATGTGTTTTTTCAGAAAATAAACCAAGAACATCAATATTTGTAAACTTAAAATATACACACTCTTTCTGGTGTTTTTGTGCCTGCGGGAAACAGTAAACATTTCTCCATTATACTATGCAAAAGAAACTCTTTGACGTATTTGTTTTTAATTGTAGT